>JBAFWW010046441.1:1362-14809 GCA_036873685.1 Agapornis canus
TTTAGGTTTAAAGTCAGAGTCTGCAAATTTAACATTTTCCTAAGTAGGAAAATGTTAAATTTGCAGACTCTGACTTTAAACCTAAATACATGAAATGACATACTTCTCTGGATAAGCATATATATATATATATATATTCCAGACTCCTGCCTTGTGAAGATTTCAAGAATACTCTGCCAGCATACTGGCTATGAGGAAGAGGGATTGGAGAGTGTTGTAGGGACATTTCCCAGCAGTCTCATCATTGCATCTTCTCTTACATGGTGCAGCATGTCTCCTCCAGAGAGCTAGTCTCCGGGCTCTGTATATGCCCTGGGGATGCTGAGGTGCAGTAGGTAAGGTTTCAGTTACACCAGGCTATTAAATAGACTTTAACACAAAAAAAAACGGTACATTCCTTCATTTTTTTCCTTTTTTTTTTTTACAAAAAACAAAAATGCTATAATACTGTAGAAATGCATATGTATAATTCATTCTCTATCTTCTTTCCTCAGGTCTGCTTTTGCACTTGTTGGCATAGTGCTTGTAGATATGATTTGATGTTGAGCTCTGGCTCATTGCTTTTACATTTCATAAGGTGAATCATAAGCTTTATTTCTCTAAATGAAGAGGGATTATCTCACGATTTTCTGGGACTTATTGTTGCCCTGTGGGCAAATTATCATCATGGGTTTTCCACTGACCTGCTGCCATCTTAAGATCTTTGTACTGTAAAATATTTTCCTCACACAACTTCCATGTGTATGTGTGCAAGCTTTTGGGGATTCAGTTATCTCTCTTAATGTGTTTTAACTTCAGTGTTGGTTTTTCTGTTTTTCTCTTTATCTTTTTCTTCTTTTTCTTCATCTGGATCTTTTTCTCTTTAATTTGCCTAATTTCCACTCTTATTTTGTATAGTCTTATTTGATCTTCTTCTCTTTCCTGGACCAATTTCACCCTTGACCAGTCTTTTCTATTAGACAGTTCATCTCCTGTTGGCCTGAGATGCTATCTGCTAACATTGGGGTCTAAGAAAGTAAAGAATAACTATCATAAAATGGGATAGTTAAAGCTGGCTAGTGGTAATGAAAGAGGTGATAAGGATATGAGTATGTGTCAAGACAGAGTAGATTTACTGCCTCTGAACCAACCAAAGCAATGTCTAACAGGAGATGAAATAATCTGGAAAATTGCTATGATTTTCACTCTAAAGCAATCTCCTACTAGGTGAAGATATTAAGATGAGCAACTGAAAACCATATGAGAGAAACCTGTTGCATTTTTTCACTTAAAGACTCAGACTCAGAACTAATTCTTGTAGAATATCCAAATGTTTGGTTTTGGTTTTGTTGGTTTTTTTTTTACTATAATTTCCTTTTCCTGGTGCTCTTTAACGTCTTGTATATCCAGTGCAATAGATACGTTTGTACATTTTTCTCTTACCACTTTTGTAGACAGTAAAGAAGGGTAAGTGATAATATAAAAATCAACCTTGAGATCCAATAGAAGGTGAAATTAGATGACCTTATGCTAAGCTGCAAGGAGCCAACCGGGAAGCCACTGAAGCAGGGTAGTTAGCAAAGTGCTTTAGGAGGAAGGTAATAGTGAAAGTACAGCTAGAGAGATGCATAATGCTAATTTGGCCTGAAGCAAGCTTGGTGTTTTATGGTGGTGAAATTTTATTTTTTTAATAAAAGGAAGGTGAGAGAAGTAGCTTTCAGTGAGATGGGTAATTCAGTGAAGAAAAACTAGCTGACTTGTAATACTGAGAGGTGCCCTGTGGAATGAATGTAAGGTGAAAAATGGAACTGGAAAGAGATCTAGTAGAGTGGTTCATTTAATTAAAGCATCAGTTTAACATTTGTTTAACTAAGAACAGAAGAGCTGATGAAGTGGTGAAAGGACAAGAACAAGAACAGATGTGAGTTTAAGTCTGTATTTAACAGCTGTCTCTCCTGTTGTGCATTTAGTAAGTTATTCTCTTATTCTTCAGACAACATTAAGATCCAAATCACTGTCCAAAATAGTAAAGAAGCAGTCATTTTCAGACCACCTACCCTGGTACATAAAATGATCTACTGTGGCTTTCAAACTTGAAAGAGGAATGAGCTTACTCAATTAGGGCTGATGGACCTTTAGTCCTTGCATAATTTTTTAGAAGAATGACACCAAATTGCTGCAATATTCATGTTTTTGTTGAGAAATAAGTGATAAAGCTGTTGTGTTGGTGAAGGAAACAAAGCCAGCCTAGATGTGCTTAATCTTTCATGGACTGTCTGATATAAAAAAAGCTATTTATGTATTAACTGCAAGAGGATATTGTAATTACAGTGTTGTATATTGTTCCACTCTATACTTAAGAACTTACATTAACCCTTAGAAAACAAGTAGGTCAGTGCCTGAAGAAGAGCAGCAGCAAAGACAGTAAGTCAGATGACTAAGAGATATTTTACTTGGAGGAAAACCTTGTAGATCCCTTTTCATAGCACTCACTGGCAGAAGCAGTGGTTAGAGAACTGAGGGGTTATGTTGTGAGAAGTCATCTTTTAACTAAATTTGGGACTTTGGATAATCCTTGCCTTCTTTGATTATTATTATAAAAGACTGTCATTAATTTGGTGGCATGCAGAAGCTTTGTATATCCACATTTACATCAAGGGCTTGAAAGGAAGACTGCCACCATTATATTTGAACTCTGTATTCATCTCCAGAAGATTCCCCAGACAGTAACAGAAGAACAAGATAAAATAATTTTGCTTTTGATAATATAAGTAATCCAGATTGAGAACTGTCTTTTGCTTTGAGCTTCTATGTGGGACATCCACTTTCTCTAAGAGCAGCTGCTTTCAAATTTCTTGTAGTTGAACAGGCACACATCACTTACATCTTTACCTGACTTGTAATACTGTTTTCACATATTCAGGGGAGACATATGCAGTGATTTCAGACTCCCAGGTCTCACTGTAAGAATTAAAGCAATGAGACACTCCAGGGACCACAGCTTTGAAATGAAATCAGACTTCAGATTCTGTTCAAGGTCGCTGTGCAAGTATTTTTTGCAATTGAGTTTCTGTTTACATACTTTGCAAACCTAGAATTATATACCAAGAAATGGTTACACGTGGATGTGATCAAATGACCTTGGTACAAAACTTTATTTTGTTCAAACCAATGTTATTGTGCTTTCATTTTTATTGTGATAATTCAACAAACTTAGAAAAACACTGAGCTAGAAGAAGTACAGAATGTCTTAATGTTATCATTGGCATGTTCGCCAGGCTGCTATTCTTTCTTACAGTCTCATCTTTTTTTTTTTCAGGAGTAGCCAAATTTATATGTTTTGAAGAATTTTTTGAAGGATTTTACTTAGAACTCTGATAAAAAAATACCAATCCAACAAAACAACAATATTACTTTTGTCAGTTTTCTGGAAAGAAAAAAAGTTTTCTGGCTGCTGCCCTGTTAGGCAATTTAGGATACTAACTTTCTGTCAAGTGTCAGTTTTTGTAATGAAATTCTAGCTGGAGGTATGCAAGAAATGGATTTAAGTTAGACATATACAGAAATCCTATAATGTATATGAGAAACATGCATTTGCATTGTGTTAAAAGTGTCATAAATAGACACCTGCAGTTTCTGTGAACTGTTTTAATGGTGATTGTCACAGGGCACTTTTTACTGTCAGTTACAAGCATTCTATATATACCCCATATATTTGGTCTTTTATATTTTGTTTTGTTTTGTATTGTTTGTGTGTTTTTTCATAAATGAAAAACAAGGGAACGTAGTAAGAGAATAACTCAGATTTCTTTACACTAACTGTATTCCACAATACTTTGTGTTTTTTGATAACATAATTAATGGGAAGTATTTAGCATATTTTGTTCATATCATATAAAACTTACATGTTTTATAATATTTTAACTCTTCAGAAAGAAGATCTGAAATCTGCACTAAATATATGTAAAGACATGACCATATTTGTACCAGAGTTTCAGGTTTCATGTGCAATTTCACACCTGGGTGTAATTTCATGCTCAGTTAAGGTGATTGATTATCTGCCTGTCTAGATACCTGTACTCATAATTATCCTAACTTGCACAAAATCTCAGTAAAGGAATGGATGATTTCTACAAACTGTTGTATAACTATAGTTTAAAACTCGATGTAGTTGGTTGTAACAGTAAAGAAATACAGTGAAATAAATTCTTAATTCATAATTTTTTTCTTATTTCTTTTGAGTTTTTCTGGGAAATGCAAAAGGAAAGAAGAACATCCCTAGGCCTCCATTAAGGTTTATTGCTTGAGCCTGAATATCAAGTTAGAAAGACTTCTTGTCCTCTGGCTTAATACAGTCCTTTATATGTTGTTTTTTTTTTTTAAAAGTTTAAAACAAATCCTGGGAGTTTTCTCCTTTACAGAACACTAAATCAATTTCACTTTGCAAGGAAGTAGCCCTTCTTTCCATATAATAATACTTGGGAGGTACAGCATTGCTCTAAGAAAAGGAAGAATGAGTTATAAACTTCTCATGTAGAATATCTGGATTCATTTTATACAGTGTCTTTTGCTCTTATACAATAAAGATAATAGAGCCTGTATTTTCAGTGCATCTGAAATACATTAATTTTAAAACTTCTGTGTTTAAGACCTACTGTATTATTACCCTGTAGATTCAGTTGCAAAAGGAACAAAACATATTTTCTTGTGTGTTACTACTGGCTTTCTTTCTCCTGATTGCAAAAATCCTGGAACGTACTTCTAATCTCTAGAGATTAAAGTAAAAAGATTAAAGTAAAGCAATCATGCATTCTGTTCTTGAAAACTTGGTTAAGCAAAAGTAATATTTTTTTTCCAGTGTTAATGTATTGGCTGTAGTAGGATTTACAACGAATGGACTGTTTCTGCAGTTTTCATTAAATCTGACTGGTTGAAAATGTGAAAGTGGTAAACAGGAATTGCAAATTGTTATTTACCTGAGAATGAGGTTTAGCACTTGCAACTTAGAAGCACAGTTTTAGCTTGAAAATAACACTTAGATGACTGTTTCAATATATAGAGTATGAATTAAACCCAGAAAATAGTCATTTGTGGACTCACAGGACTGAATAAATATTGAAGAAAACATTATAATTCTATGGTATATAAAGGTATTGCCAATAGAAATGGAGGTGGCCACTGTGCATGTTTCCATTCTGCAGTCTGCCAGCCCCGCCAGAGGAACATCAGTTGTCATATTAACATTCTCAAACAGCAAACTTTATATTAGAAATTATTATGTGATTCACAGTCATCTTGGTTGTAGAGTTGAAAGAAAAAGGGGTCCTTCTTATGGCTGAAACAAGATGGAGGCTTTGCGCCATGGCTCGCCTGCTGCTCAGCATTATGGCTGATCTCATCTTCATTAGTTCATTCATTAAAACATTTTCGTATCTGCAGATATATGCTAGACCTTCCCCTGTGTCTCCTTCAGCACTAAGAGCTGCACTCTTATGGGTCTACTCAGCATATCCTCTGGAAGCCCTGGTGCATTTTGGAATATGCAAGGGATTTTTATGTTCCTTTTGCACCATTTATAAAACACCTGCTGATGAGAGAAAGGCTCTTTGCAGACACTTGGGTAGATTGAAGCTCACTTGGCTTTCATCAGTAGGGGACTCTTCCCTCCATGACCAGGTGACAAGAGTAGGATTTGACTGAAAAGCTCTAGGGTGCATGCAGCCTCTGCAGTGCTGTCATATTGACATTGCTCTGCATTTTCTTAATGAAGACATTTTAAAAATACTACGGTGGAATCTCTCAAGGAAAAAATGATACATTTTAGCCAGTAAACTGGTGTCAAGACAACTAAACTAGAATTAATTTGGCTTGTATTGAAGATGATGGAATTCAGTGTTAATCAAATATTGAATGTAGTATTCATAGAATTAGTGAGATGCTTTCCATTGTGTGCTTTCCTATGGATTTGACTCAGGGCTTTGTTATCCCTTTTTGCTTGATCATTCCACTTGGCCTCAAAACAAGCAAAACTGTTTTCATCAAGTAAATCAGAGAATAGACTTAAAACATTGCTTTACCCACTTTCCCACTTCCCTTTCTTCTTCTTTGGAAATAGATTGTTTTTCAGTTAAGAAAACGTTATTGAGAAATGCATGGAACTGATATTTTTATTCATACAAATGAAAAAATACCATTAAATCTGTTTGTTGTGTGGGTTTTTTTTTTGTTTGTTTTGTTTTGTTTTTAATTTGTCAATATGAAGGAAAATAAGAGAGTTCCACCTTGAGCTATGCCCAGGTATTGCAGATAACTGACAGGCTCCTTAATGCTGTGTGAGTGCACTTGAAAATGATGACTATGTCTGATTTTGTGTTGGTGTATAACTAGAGATCGCAAAGTATATGCTCAGTGAAAGGGAAGAAAAGAAGGGCACAGTGCTGCAATTTCTTGCCAGGGAAGTGTGCTGTGTGATTTATCATCTCTTTCAGCTGCCATATAAATATTTTTTCTTCTATATCAATGGCAACTTCCAGCCTTGATTCTTCAAACACAGATGCAAATGTCATTTGCTTTCTTGCCGTCAGTGGCACTCCCCATAATGACCAACATAATGACCACCATGATGCTTGTGCTTACAGGTCTGAACAAGTAGGCACTTGCATACTATTGAGGGTTTTATTTTCTTCTTCTTCAAAAAAAAAGATATGTTTTTGACAATACATTTGTTTTGCAGTACTGAAAAAGCCCATATCTATGGGACTGTTAAGCATCTCCTATGGCAGTGGCTACTGCAGTGCTTGAAAGTAAAAATGGGCAAATTTTCTTTTGGAGTAACATTGTCAGAAAATCTGCAACTTTTGTTAACAGGTTTGCTTTCTTTTCATTTTACTTGTGTTCCTGTTTTTTAAGTTCTGGCTTCTTGTTACTCATATATTTAAATTCCTGTTAATTATCACTATCATAAAAAAACTGAGATCCATAAAAATAGGAAAATTGTTCAGGAAATACTTCTATAGTTGCATTATCGTTTTCATATACCTTTTTTCTTTATGGCCATTTATTTTATATGATTATATCTTCACAGACTTTGCAATTTAAATTCTTTTGAATCATCCTTAATGTTCTTGAATGCTATTTTAAAATTGCTTCTTACATTTGCTGCTAATGCCTTTTGTAATAATGATTTTTCTCTTAAAACTATATTATATAGTTTGACATACTTTCTTCATTTTATTCACATTGGATATAACAGTGAAAGCTTGCATTTATTATCTCATTTTCCAAGCACATTAAGACCTGGATTGTTAATTGAATTCTAAACATCTAATCTACAACAAAAGTTGCTCCCTTTCATGGCTTTATATAGAGTGTGAAGATACTTGGAGAATCTCAATAAAGCTTTCCTTCCTGGAGTTAGATTATTATTCTCTTTCTGGAATAAAAAAAAGTAAAACTGGAGCTATGAAAGCACCACAATTCAGAAGTCAAAGACAGTAACTTCAGCAGCATTTTAACTCATAAGTTTTAAGCCAACCTGTCTAAAGGCTTAGCATTTACCAGATATAGTGGCCCAGCCACTGCCTCTCTGTGTGTTATCTCATTACATGTAACCTTGCCAGAATGCTTTCATGCTCTGTCTCTCTCTTTTATGCAGGGTATAAGGACTTGAGTGTAAGGAGAACTTTGTCCATTTGACATAGATAGTGGAGATAGATATATATCCAGGCTTTGACTTAATATGAATCCTATATTAATATTTACAGTTTCTTGTATTCTTATTCTATATGTAAACACAATCAGATTTTTGCACTGATTTTGTCATTAGTTTTCAAATATACATATATTTTTTTCAGAATTTACTAATAGAACCTGAACGATATGGGGTTGTCTGATCCCAGAATTAAGCATAATGTGCCACCTTAGAATATGCAGCAGGTGTGATGACAGTCCTCAGAACATAAAGCTCTCCACAGTAAGTTTTCTGTGTCTATTATCTTTGGGTCAGCACTTTCTGGAGAAGTTTTTCTCATCGATTTTCTTAATAGACAAAGCCAATGATGGTATGTCTATAGCCGATCTTTCTTCTTTCTTTATTCTTCCTACTATTGTACCTACTTCTTTACTCCTATTTTACAAATAATTCTGCAGTAAGAATGAGTCATTGGCCGAGGACAACTACTGCCTAAATATTGCAAAAGCAAGTAAGGGAAACAAAAACAGAGAAGAAATATTCCAATTAGTTTCTTAGCAGTGACACAAATCCTTAATAATGTTTTCATTTAATACACTCTCTTGCTCAGCATTTACACTAACAGAAAAATAATGTGCAGGACAAGCACTGATGAATGATTTACTATGTCTATCAGCTACTTAATTAGAATTAATTATTCAAAGGCTTCCCCGATGAAAGACCTCATTATTACAATAATCTTATAATGTTGGTTGTCAGTGTGTTCTGAAATACGTTGCCTAATGGATTTAGCGAAATTGCTTGTGATTTCAGTCTAGCAAAAACAAAGATTAGAAAGAAACCCTGACATGTGGTCTGACAGAGTTTTGTCATTCCTCTACATCAAAGCAATCCAGCAGACTGCACAGCCCAGTGCCTGGCCCAGACCAACCTCTCCATAGGATCATGAGGTAAGGAGATGCCGTTGTCCAAGTAGGCATTGAGAGGTGCAGGATGTTCCTAGGGGGGCTGTGGCAGTACCACAGCAAACATGATGGAGGACTGAAGTCTGGGGAGGAAGAGAGCAGGTGAGTGGCTGTTTTGTCTGCAGGCAGACCTCTGCAGACTACAGAGGAACTGGGCTGAAACCATTCAAGAAGTGAAAGTGCTTCTCTAGGGAATGTCAGCTGTTGGTAACTGGTGTTAACTAATGCTAGCAGATCACAGATGTTAACTTGTGAAAGGCAGGTGGAAGAGAGCAAGGGTAGTAGGTTCTCTGGAGCAGCTGGAGAGTAAGGCTGTGTGGACTCTGCCCTCATCATGGGAGCGTTAAAATTTCCAGTGCTGCATGCTTTCCTTGCAGATCCAGATGAGATGTCTTAATCATCCCTGAACATTTTCCCTTTTTGAGGTGTTCTTCCTTAGAGTTTACTTATTTAGGGTTGAGTTTCTTCAATTTCAGATGAGAAGAAATAGCAGATACACGATATGACAAAGTTAAGCTCATTGGAAAGGAGTACTTTCTCTGCCATGTGCTGCCTTTGTCTACATCAAGTACATTGTACCATGGCTGCAGCCCCTGAAGAGAGGTCAGTGATCAGCAAATAAAATGTATGGCACAGAGAAAACGAAGTGTAAACTAAAGTTCCCTATATTTACTTTGTGACCAACAAAAAGCTTTCAGAATTCCTCTTTTGCATTTCCCAGCGATGCTAGCTATGCTATCTGATGTATCAAAGGAGAAAGAAACAAACAGGAGTAGTTTGGTAGCTGGTGTTTTATCTAGACCAGAAAAAGAAAGAGAGAAAGAAAGCAAAGTGGAAATGTGTCATCTTACAAACATGAATTTCTACCATGAAACATAAGGTCTAGCTCCTTATTTTATCTTGATGGTCTTTGTGCAGCAGTGTCTCTGGTGTGAGATTTCCAATCTGAACTTTTAGGTATGAGCCTAGATATTCTTTCTTAAGCTACTTGGGAAGATATCTGAGCTAGGGCAACTAGCATCTATCCATCAATTCTTGGAAATAAGGCTAAGTTTGCCTAACTGATGCCATGGATTAACCAGAATCATGGAGTAAGATCTCAACCCGTCTAAGCAGCAAACGATCTGAGCTCTCTTTTGTATTGTGATTGATAATGGCAGTCAAGTCAAGCTGCTGAAGTATCTCACTCAGGCTTATCAGTAGTGGTGAGATTGAATGTTTCAGGCTGAGTTTCATCTCTCACAAACTTTCAGTGTTCAGCACAGTAAATACCTAGTAAGAACAAAGCCCAAGCTGACTGCTCTGGTGATTGCTAGATTGCTGGCTATTACCTTTGATCTGCTGAGGTTGTGAAGATAAGAAACATGAAAATGCAAATCACAGAAATGTGGGGAAAGAGGAAGAAAAGGACAGGGTTGGGAAAGGAGGGGAAAGGAAATGGAGCAATCCCCTTCCCTCCTTTTGCAAAGATCATGAGATACTTTGTGCAGTTAATATTGCTCATCTGACAAAAAAGCATTTAAACAATTTTTAAGTTTTCAGTGAAGTTACTATAGAATAGCAGTGCTTAGAATAGCACACCATTATTAATTCTGAAATTGTTTCCAAGTCCTCCTTTTCCTCCTACTCCACACATTACATAGACACTGTTACTGTTATTTTTATGCTTAACACACTGGGTAGCTGGCAATGAGCAAGGAAGTATGGTAATATAATAGAATCAGGAAAGATACATACATTATTAAATTCTGCTTCAGTTACATAGGTCTATAACATGCATGGGGAAGCCTGTTCCTCAGCTCTGGACTGAAACTGATTTAGCTGAAGGTAATAGTAGCTTTTTCATTATTTGAATCAATTTAACCAGTTTCTATTTGTTGACCTTTTTCAGCTGCCTGGGCACTCCCATTGTCTACTCACCGGCCAAAGCTGACCTGACTAGAAATATCAAGACTTGCTTGCATGAAGCTATTGCACTATCATCTTGTTTTCACAGGTATAGATGTGAAGCTATAGATTTTTATCCAAGCCTATCAAATAATTGTAGTCATCTAGGAATCTTAGCATTACAGAATAATTTGAGTTGGAAAGAACCTTGAAGCTCATCCAGTTCCAACCCCCCTGCCACAGGCAGGGACACCTTCCTCTAGAACAGGTTGCTCAAAGCCCTGTCCAACCTGGCCTTGAACACTCCTGGGGATGGGTCATCTATAACTTATCTGGGCAACCTGTTCAGTGCCTCACCACCCTCACAGGAAAGAATTTTTTCCTAATATCTAATATAAATCTCTCCTTTTTCAGGTTAAAGTGATTCCCCCTTGTCCTATCATTCCATGCCCTTGTAAAAAGTCCCTCTCCAGCTTTTTTTGTAAGTCCCTTTTAGGTACCGGAATGATGCTGTAAGGTCTTTCTGGAGCCTTTTACTGAACAACCCCAACTCTCTCACCCTGTCTTCATAAGAGAGGTGCTCTAGTTCTGATCACCTTTGTGGCCCTCCTCTAGACTTGCTCGAGCAAGTCCATGTCCGTCTTGTTTTGGGGGCCCCAGAGCTGAATGCAGTACTCCAGGTGGGGTCTCACAAGAGCAGAGTAGAGGGGCTGAATCAGCAACCTTAACCTGCTGGTCACATTCCTTTTGATGCAGCCCAGCATACAGTTGGTTTCTGGGCTGTAACTGCACATGCTGTCATGTTGAGCTTCTCACCAACAAAGACCCCCAGGTCCTTCTCCTCAGGGAAGTTTTGAATACAGTCTCTGCCCAGCCTATATTTGGGTTTGGGATTGCCCTGACCCAGGTGCAGGACACTTGGCCTTGCTGAACTTCATGAGGTTTACACTGGCTCATCAGCCTGTCAAGGTACCTCTGGGTGAAATCCCTTCCTTCCAGCATGTTGGCTGCACCACAGAATTTAGTGTCATCTTGTAAATGACAAGCTGGTTTTACCTGATGTTCTTGCCATGATGTTATTGTGTCGCCTACTGGCACAGGGCTGGTGGGAGTGTGATATCGCTACCCTCAGAAAATGCTCAAGTTTGTAGTGCCACCCAGTTCGCACTGGTCAGGAGAAGGTGTAAATGATGGAGTAGTCACTTCGGTGTCTTTATTTACTGGGATGCATACCCTCGTGTGGCAGACCGCATGTATTGCGTCTACACGGAAAAGAGGAGGCTTGAAAAGCTTCAAAAGACCTTTGCCATAACTGTGGGAAAATTCAGCACAAGTAAATGTTATGCCATATATCTAAAGGAAGGGTCAACTGCCAGAGAGAGGGAAGAAGCTGCTCATCATTTTACTTTTTCTTTCTGTGAGCTTGAATGGGATGAGCTCAGAATCAGGCCTCCTGGATTTTTGTTTTTATCCCAGATATTTGGGAATGGTCATCTGGAATGGTACTAAGAACAAGCCAAAACAACTCTTATCTTCCTAAAAGAAAACGTATTCTCACTTATGCCTGAGTGTCAAATTAATTTCACTTACCATATGAGTCAAATATGAATCATGATGGATAGAAGCATAATTCTTGATTGTCTTGTAATCATTTGATCTTTCTGAAAGCCCTGTGTATATGTTAGGTGATTTTTTCTTTTTCTTTTTTTTTTGTGCTATATCAATACGTTTTAACCTGTCATTACATTTTTTCTGAACTGAAAATGTTTTTCTGTAGTGTCTTTGTTCTACAACTGTTCATAATTCACTCTTTATACTGCCATAAAATCATGCTACATCTGTTGAGAGGGGTCAAGGCATGGTTTAGACCTAAGCTAGCATAGGACTAGGCATTGTAATAACAAGATTATAAAATATTTCAGTCACCACTTTGAATACAAGTGTATTTACTCACTGGATTTCTGAATGCGCATTCGTTCACAGGGAGCTGGAAAAACAACGCAGTCATATCTGTGATAGGAAAAAGAGGTGGGTCAAAATTAACATGACTGACAGGCTTGGAGGGAGCATAAGAGAAGTATAAGCACCATTGTTTGTTCTGATGTTTTACAAAATGCACATGATTGTCACTTAAGGAGTGGCTTCTATCTATTCATGGACTGAGCTGTGTCCCTTGAATGTTCCTCAAAGGTATCCAACTTGATTTTATGACATTGATTTGCATTTGTCTTCAGTTTCTCATATTCCATGGTGTCTGAATGGAGCTGGACACAAACTTAGAACTGAGTATTGTCATATCTAAATAATGTGATGCTGTGTGTGGTTAAAGAACTCTGGGCTAATTTTGAGCAAGCTGGCATGTGTTCACAATGTAGGTTATGCTGAAGCCTAGCACAAATTCTGGAAGCAATTGAGGAGGGGATGGCACAGAGAGCAAACAACCCTTGCCTCTCTGCTTGGTTTGTTTGCATTGTGCTGCTGCGGCTGTACCACTTTCCACTGCCAGCTTGACAAACGGGCTAGTATCTTGGCCAGTGCTGCAGCATGTTCACATTTCTCTGCTCTAGAGTATTTTCTCTAGTCTTGAATCACTTCTTTCACTCTTGCCTGCACTGCCTGCAAGCATGCACTTGACCTTTATTACCATACTCTAACACCAGGTTTATCAATACCGGATCCACTAACTTGTATTTTTTTTTTCCCAACAGTCGAGATGAATTTCTGGATCTAGTCTTACTCAGAGGTATTTTTCAGATTCATTGCTCTTCTGATTTATTTCTTTTGGCTGCATAGTTTTTATTCATTGTTTCTAGATGTAAAAACCTTGCATTTTGCTGAAGTGAACTGTGATTCTGAGTTTTGGCTCTTCCCCCCCCCCCCCCCCCCCCTTTTTTTTCTCTCTTTTTTCAATTTTTTTCTTTCTCTT
>JBAFWW010046443.1:0-10396 GCA_036873685.1 Agapornis canus
GGGCAGCCACAGCTTCTCTGGGCAACCTGTGCCAGGGCCTCAGCACCCTCACAGGAAAAAACTTCTGCCTCATG
This sequence comes from Agapornis canus, assembly GCA_036873685.1. Classification (NCBI taxonomy): domain Eukaryota; kingdom Metazoa; phylum Chordata; class Aves; order Psittaciformes; family Psittacidae; genus Agapornis; species Agapornis canus. The sequence goes on from JBAFWW010046443.1 coordinate 75, forward strand.
TCTAATTTAAATCTGCCCTTGTAGAGAAGAGAATATAGAAGTTTTGTACCAGCTTCTGGCCTGCTTTCAGGTTGAGCTGGGCCTAAGGATTGGTTTGGGGGAGCAGGTCCATGATAGCTCAGGTTGACCCAAGTTAATCTAATACTTATCCTGTGTCATCAAGCCTCCAAGCAGCATTGACGCTGGAGTCTTGTGAGTGGCTTCAGCTCAGTGAAAAACAGGAAATGAGGAGCAAACAGCTTAGAGAAGTTCTTAGGGAGAAGCAGGGAGAGTGGATTGGGTTTTTGGGGGTTTTCTCTCCACCTGCCAAATGATGCATGCTATAATTCAGCAACTACTAATCTGCTTCAGGAGTTCTGATAGACTTTGCTGAAGTACACCTAAGAAGTACCAAAACCCATCAGTTTTATAATACAGATACAATGCAAAGCTCTTTGTTGCTTTAGATGGATGTTTAATTGTATCTCCCCTCCATTCCTTATGGTAGTGAACCTTCTGTCTCTCCCCACTAGATGGAAGTTGCAGTAAAGTTTTGTGCTTCAGCAGTGTGAGAGCTGGGAAGAAGATAGGCTTGGCTTAGTCAGGATTTTTTGCAGGGCATTTGCATCTTAGTTACATGTAATACTTCATGAGTGGTTTATAATTATTATTATGCAGTTAATTGCTTTAGGGTTTGTCTTGGAAAAAGGATGAACTACAGCAGGAGAAGTTGATGATCGTAAAAGTGTTTTCTAACATAAATGGTTCTCTGATTCTAAATTTCTTGTGCAGGAATAGATGAAAATCAAAGTTATTCCACAGTATCTTCTCTTCTTGACCTCACTGTTAAGGCTAATTTGGTAATTTGCTAGATTATCAAAGTACCTTTGTTAATCTGGTTGCCTCGGGTAATCTGGCAGATGTTATGTTATAGTTAGAAATGTGAATCTGAATTACTAAATTGAATTCTGCAGGCTTCAGGAAGCCTGAAAATGTTACTTTTGGAATGCACGGCCTGTGAGTAAATGAAAATTGTCTGAACATGGCAGCTCTTAATTTGCTCTAAGGCTTTTCTGTCCTTGTTTCTTGTTTTTTAGGGTGATGAGGATGGAAGGAATACATTGCTATGCCCTCCAGATTGTCTGGGCAGAGAGCAGTGAACCTCTTGTGTTGGTGCTAAGCATAGCACCACATCTGAGAATGTGGCTGATAAAAGTGCACGCAAAAGAAAGAAAAAGAGTCTTTAAATGACCTTTAAAGGTCCCTTTCAACCCAAGCTATTCTGTGACTCCTTGATCTTGATCTTGCTGTTTAAGTTATGTCTCTCCCTTATTGCACCATATGAGTTCAGATGTGGTTTATAGCAACCTGTGTACAGTAATTTTCCTTTTACTGGGGGTTGGAAAACCCCTGTTGTAGTTGGTGTCTCGTAAGATGCAGTGTGAGTTACTGCTGTGCCAAGGTACTCTTTCTTCATGTCTGCCTACCAGGGATGCTGCTACCTCTCAGTGTTAGAAATATCTGACATGCTTCTGGAGATCTGTTTAATGCATCTCATACCTCTGGGGTTTGTCTTTCCTTCAAAATTCTCACAGGACAATCCTATCTCCAGCCTTTTCTCTACCCTATATTGTGTGATAATCCTAAAAGCACAAGTAAGTGCCCTAGTAACCCTGTGGGTAAAGTTTTACTTTCCTTTTGTATGGAGATTGGCAGGTTTTTTCTCCTAGCAGCCCCAAGCAAGAGCTCTGCATGGCTAGTTAAAAACATCACTAGAGACCAGAACAGGTGGGTTTGGTTGCAGTGTTGACCTGCACTTAAAGCATTTAGCTCTCACCTTGTTGGGGGAGTGTAACTTCTGCAACATTTCTTTTTCTTATCATTCAGATAGAAATCTGCATGCAAGGAATTTAAACATGGGGTGGAAAAACAGCTTATGTGAGGGTACTACTGTCAGTTATACCCTGAACATCCCCAGAAGATGCCACTGCCTTTTTGTGGCCCAGAAAACCACCTTGTGTGCCTGTGCCACTTGTATGAGAACAAATCAGGCTCTTAGCCCTCTTCTCAGGTGTTACAGCTGGGGAAATCGTGTTTATTCAGTTTATGGGCCAGAACAAAATAATCTCCCCCCATTACCAGGTTCTGCAGTGAGGACTGTCTGGGCTTAGTCATCCTGAAAATTAGGGGTTGCCTGTTGGGCGTTTATGTGTCTGTAGAGACAAGAGATTCATAACTTCACATTTATTTCTTCACCATAACCAAGCTTCAGATGGTAAGAAAGCCTTGTTATAGTGTGTAGCTTCAAGTAGGTTTAATAGTATGTAACTTTTGAGACCACCACCACTGACCAGAGGCTGGAATAAAGTATTTTCTGTCAAATGTTGATCGTTTGCATACTAAATATGTAACCTCTGAGGTTCTCTCTCAGATATAATTGAAAATTCAAGGTGTGGTGCTGCCTGTATGTGAGAGAACAGACATCTTGATCTCCAGCACCTGTACACTTGCCCAGAGCCCTTCCAGCCTGCCCTGGCTGGTGCAGGTAGCTTTTACCTCTGTATTCCTGAGCATTGTAACCAATTTTGATATTTATTGGAAAGCATCAGGAGGAAGGATAATGAGCTGTTTCTGGAGCAGATGAATTGTTGATTAAATTGCTCTATTTTGACAGGTGATAATTGTCTGGTGATGGTGCTGTGTGAGCAGTGTGCAGAGTGTTAGGACGGAGCTGTCTGCAGCAGCAGCACAGCATGGCAGTGACTAGCTTTCTGCTTTTCTCCCATCTCCTTTCCTTTTTCCCCCTCTTATTTTCTCTCTACTGTTATTATCAGGGAAGCTGTAGGTGTGCTCATTTTTTCAATTTGTCTTTATTCATAGCTTTTTAAGTAGGAGTTATGGAGACAGTAATTGGGCAGGTGTCTGGCTCTCCTGCATACCAGGAAAGCATCTTTTACTAAGGATGCTTTCCAGAAAGCTCTTCAAGCTCACTTTTAAAATCTAGCATCAGACATGTCTCTTTTAAAGTTGCTCATCTGTGCAGAACTAGTCAGCTATAATTTCTGTGTTTGGCTTGGGGGAAATTGTTACTGATCTGGCTGCTTACCATGGCATCATTTTAAATCCTCCGAATTACCATTACAGTCAGAATTTTCAAGCAAAATGCTCGGCTTAACCAGCTCTATAGCTATTGAGCTAACCAGTTCAAGCTGAAAAACCTTAGAGTGTTTTGGAAGGGAGCTCTCAAAAATACAGAATGCATTAAAAGCTAAGCTTTGGAGGCAGAGAATACCCCAGTATCTGTAAAGTGTTTGCTGCAGGTCGGTGCCCCAGGCTTCTCCTAGGAACAAGGTTAATTTAAGCCCGTCTCTAACCTCATGAGGAAGTGCAGAGCTTAAATAAGATTAAATAAAATATGTGCCGCTTTCTTCAGTTTAATCCTTGAATTGGTGTGGTGAACTGAAGAAAGGTACTTGGTTTGATTCTGTCATGGGGCTTTTGTTTGCATGTTCTGAGGCAAGCAGAATTTTATTTGGTGGATTGTTTCTGATCCCATGGAAACCCTGCCTAATGGTGACTGTGAAGATTTATTCATGTTGATTTTTCTGTTGAACAAAATCCAAGCAATTTTATCCAGGGTTTGCTTTTCTTTCAGTTCTGTAAAGAAAACATGGTTCATCCAGGTGAAAAGTTCTGCAGTTCTGCACAATGCCACACTGGTCCTGTACATTTGAAGCAGTTAGTCCCAAGCAAAGGAGTTTACAAAATAACCAAAAGGCATTTAAACTGATTTGTGTTTTACGTCTGGTCTCTTCAAATGACTTGTGGGTTCCATCTGCTTTTCCCCTGAACTCTGTGCTCGGATTCCTGAATAGCCTGGGTGCACCGTGTGCTGTGAATCAGGCCTGCCAGCGTGTACATGACTCATTTCCTTATTGGTGCAGATGTGTCTAGTAAATGTTTCTGGATCACTCTTTTCATATAAAATGCAGCTCCCCTGTGAGAAATGAGCAGACAATAATCACTTTCATTCACTGTGCACAAAACCTTGGTCCTGAAGAAAAGCACAAATGGTCTTTCTTGCTGAAGACCCTGTGGTTAGCTCATAGCAAAAAGTAAGTCTTGGAAGCTGCTTTAGGGGGATTCACTTATTTATTTTATCTTCTTTGTTAAGCTTAAAAACAGGCTGCCATTTAAGCTAGCACAATTCTTTAGGTATATACTCTAAGCATTTATTTAATCAAGTATGTCATGCTGTTTTTCAGTAAGGCTTCTTTTGAATATTATGTGCTACCTTTTGGCTATGCTGGGTTCCTCAGTACAAGATGGGGAGCTACTGCAAAGGGTCCAGGGGAGGGCCACAAGAATGATGAGGGGACTGAGCATCTCTTATGAGGAGAGACTCTGGGAGCTGGGCCTGGTTAGGCTAGAGGAGAGCAGGTGGAGAGGGGATCCCATTAACGCATATAAATATCTCAAAGATGGGCACCAGCAGGACTGTGCCAGACTGTTGCTAGTGGTGCCAAGCACAGGGCAAAGAGCAATGGCCGTAAACTAAAACACAGTAAGTTTCACCTCAGTATGAGAAGAGCTTCATGTTGAAGGTGACAGAGCACTGGAACAGGCTGCTCAGGATGTTGTAGTCTACGTCTCTGGAGACATTCCAGACCCTCCTGGATACCATCCTGTGTGATCTGCTGTAGGTGGCCCTGCCTTGGCAAGAGGGTTGGACTGGAGATGGTCTCCAGAGATCCTTTCCAACCCTAATGATTCTTTGATTCTGTGTGTTGCTGAAGTGTAGCAGAGATGAGGTAGTAAGGTGAAATGAAGTGTGTTAGCCATGCTGCAAGGTATGAGTATCCAAGAAGAAAAATGGCACTTCTGACTTGGTGCTAAGGTCTGTGACTGAGTGCTGCACCTTGCAGCTCCAGAAGAAGGCCCTGTGCTTGTGTGCCTTCTCTTGAGAAAACATTTGTAACTTGGTTTAATGTTGTGCTGGGTAATTGGTCTGAATGTAGAATGCATAATGTTGGTGTGAATCAGCTGGTTTCATCATGTCTTTCTGGTCTTTCTTTTTCGTTGTTGTGGCTCACACAACAGGAGAACCAGATGATAGGGCAGTCAGTTTACTGTAGCAATTTTTGTGGCACCCAGGAAGGTTTATTTAAGTAAGGAAGAAGCTTAGATTTGAATAATTTCAGTTTTGCTTGAACACTAGTAATATTTCTAGAGCGTTCTAGTTTGGCGATACTATTTTGCAGCTAATTTTAGCTTCTGTTGCTCAGCTTGGTATGTTTTTTGACTAAATTGAAATGATGTGTAATTATTTAAATGCTTGCATCTTAGCAATTTTTTTTATAATGTTTAAAAATGGCAAGACATTATCAACTGAATTACTTTTCTATGCATCAAGCTGCTTTTGGATAGAAATGGAAACTTAATTAAAATGCAGAAGATGAGTTGTTAAAGTAGAACTGAAGTATTCAAATACTGGACCAGAACATTTGTTTTATATGGAGAAATTGTTAATACATCAGTCCAACTTTTTGGTCATTATGACCATTGAGAATTGAGGATAAGTGACTTTTTTCTAATGATCAGAAAAAATTCTATTTTAGTTCCTATTCAATGCCTCTGCTTCAAGGTACTGAAGTAAATGTACTTGTAATTGAGAACCAGATTTGTCTGTATATGTGGAAAAGGCACAGATGTGGTTCAGAGAAATATCACTTCAGCTTTTAATTATAGGCTAACACCAACTGGATTTAAGACTGTACAATCATAGTCACAGAGTGGTTTGGGTTGGAAGGGATCTTAATGCTTCCAAACCCCTGCCATGAGCAGGGACACCTTGCACTAGACCAAGTTGCTCCAAGCCCCATCCAACTTAACTAGAGTTGTTTAATTGTGAGTGTAACAGGAAGGATACCCTACCCTGCTACCTCAGAGGAGGTTTTGAAACTTTCTGTTGAGTGCTTTTTGATTGTTTCTTACAAAGGACATAAAATTGGTGGTAGGCTGTTGTTAGCTGTTGGCTGGGGAGCACATTTCAAGACTGCCTTCTGAAGTGCAGGGTTGCATGGGGAGCCAGGGTTATTGTGGGTATACATCTCCCTTATGGGTAGCTTTTCCCATATGGAAGGGACTGCAGATGGAAGCAGTGCGTTGTGCTGTTTCTAGGACTCCTTAAAATTGAATTTTACAAGCTGCCATTGTAGGCTCTGCTGGAGACCTTAATATACGTTAACACTTTGTGCTTATTTTCACATATTCCCACTGTGAGCAGAGGCAGTGCTGTTACTGAAGGGGATTTATAATATCCTCTCCCTGTGACTTTTGCCTCTCCTGTGTAACAGGATGTGCTGTTTTGAATAAGCAGAATATTTGAAACAGAGAAGCTTCTTTAGGAATATAGGACAATGAATAACACAAGTCCAGGGGGTTTTTCTGACAGGCTGATCACTTAGGGTCTTGCTTTTTATAAGAGCAGATAGGGACAGGACAAGGGGGAATGGCATTAAACTGACAGAGGGGGGATTGAGGTGTGCTCTTAGGCAGAAGTTCTTCCCTGTGAGGGTGTTGAGGCCCTGGCACAGGTTGCCCAGAGCAGCTGTGGCTGCCCTATCCCTGGCAGTGTTCAAGGTCAGCTTGGATGGGGCTTGGAGCAACCTGGTCTAGTGGAAGGTGTTCGAACTGGGTGACCTTTAAGGTCCCCTCCAATCCAAACCAGTCTGCTGGGATTCTGTGATATTGAAGTCCAGACTTCTGGCCCCAGTGCCAAATGAAAAACATGTGTGCTTAACTCCTGTGTTATGTTTGACATAATGAACTTAGGTTGGAACATGTCTGAACTGTTTTAACTGCTATCACCCTAGCATCAGGGAGACTTGGGTCACACCAGACTTTCCTGGCAGCTGCATGGTACCTACAGCTTTTCAGTGGGCTTGTGAGTGGTGTAGTGTTGAAAGAGAGGAGCTGAGGAGATGGTGGTGGCTGGGCACAGTTGTTCAGCAGTTGTCATAGATTTGAATAGTCCTGTGATAAAATTGCTGCATACATGGGATGATAAAGTCAGTGACTGTGGTTAACGCTGAAGCGTGGGAAGAACTGAAATGGTTTGTTTTAACAGCAGGGAGTTGCCTGGCTCAGGGCTGTTGTTCTTCACCTGCCTTTTACTGCAGGGAAGAAACAAGTGAAGTGTTGGGGCCCTGTGGATCTGCCAAAGAAAATTCCAGTGTTTTACTTCAAATCCAGCTGTGGCTGAACACTGCCTTTTGCTTTTGAGGGAGACTCCTCCATCACAGTGCATCTCTTGGGAAGGCACTTAGACTGACAGCCAAGGTCCAGGAGATTCTGCTTTTAGGAAGCCTCTTATAGGGTAAAAGCTGGTATGTGGGGTCTTTTGGCATGTCCTGCCCCTCCTTTGGCATTGCAGGGTAACAGAAGAGATGCTGACTGTCACATAGGAATTCAGAAAGACATAAAGCCATATGGAAAGCTAAAATAGTCATTTTCTTATAAGAGCAAAGGGCTAGTGCTGGCTGCTGTGCAAGAATAGTTGCAGGCCTGTTTATCCACGTGTAACATTCAGTACTTCTTGGAAGTATTGATGTTAAATGTAATGGTGCCTCCATTACTCTGTGAAATACTGGCAGCTCTGATTGAGACAAAATGAACTTGGAGTTGCCTCTATCCCTAAAATACTGGGTCAGGTGGGGTTGCAGAGCAGGCCTCTCAACACTCTTCAAAAGGAAGGAGAGAAGAGTTCAGAAAAAACTTGTGCTTCCTGTGGTTTGTGGCTAAGGCTGAAGCGGCTTCTTTGAGGTATTTGATTTTTGTTGCCTCTAAATAGAATAGCTAGCAGGAGTTAAAAATAGCAGAGTCTGCTTCCCACCTGTTTAGATGCTCATCTTATTTTGTTTCAGAGGCGGAATGTGTGAATGTAAGTCATCAGGATTAAAGCTGTTCTGTCTGTGCCCCTGAATGATGCTGCTTGTGCCCTGAATGATACGACACGTGTGCCTCACTGGAAGATACTGGGGAAGGACCTTTGGGAGCACTGCATGGTTTTCGGTGTGGAAAATTGGAGTCATGAGCCCACATGTTGAATAACAAAGACAAATGTGAATATTGGCTGGCTGAGACCTTGGCAGGGAAGTCTGGAAATGATTAGAGATATTCTCCAGAACATGAGCAATGGTAGTGTAATGGAGCTGCCTGCAAGGCGAGAATGTTGGAGCTTGATTGCTTTAGAGCATAACGCTTCATTAAGCTGTAGGAGCAGGGAGGTAAGTAAGCAGTGTTTGCTCTGAAACCTGTGCACCTCATGTGTCTCATGATGCAGAGCTTTAGGTACCAACTTTTTTCTTAGCTTCTGTACAAAGCTAGTTTTGAAAGGATTTCCCTATTTCCAGGCCATGTGCATCCAAAACACTGTTCTCCAAGGAGCAAAGCATAGCTAGGTGCTTTGTTAACTACAACATGCTTCTCTTTGGAGAAGGGTCTCTACCCTGCCACATACAACCAACTTCCTGTGAAATTGAATCTTGCTTGTGAGCCCCTCATGGCTTTTTGGAAGCTTTTTGAAAAGTTGAGTTCAATGTGGGTGACTACAGAGTATGTACAGTCAAAAGATGTGAAGTAACCGTATTGAAAATTAGTGAAGGACTTTGACTAAGAGATGACAAACATCCTCGATAAAAGGTTTTTCATTAGCTATTGCACTGGAATAACTTCACTTATTTCTCTGCATCTCCCAGCAGATGCTGTGCAGTACTGCTGAAAACCACACTGTTGATTGTTTTGCCTGTGTACTGGAATACTCCTCAGTTATTCTGGGATGCTTCTGGTTGGGGTTAAGGCAGGGAGTTTTCCAGTATGGTAGCTTGAGTGTTGGGTTGTCTGTGTAACATGAATAGGAGTATGGGCTGGCTGATGCTCTAGGTGGAGATGCCACTGTGCTCCCCAGTAGTCTGACTGGTGCTGGGGGTACTCCTCCAAAAGCCCATCTGTCCTAGCCTGACAGAAAACAGTGAACAGCTTTTCTGTAGATTTGTGGAGTTTGGGACGTTGCCATCAGCTGGAGACAGTGGCAGGGGCGCGGAGTACCATGGATTCCCTTCCACTTTGGTTAGTGGTGTAATAGGTTGGTTAAGCAGTCTGCTGTGGTTTCTAGCAGCTCTCCTCCTTTTCATGCTCTCCTGTGACACTTATCAGCATTCTTGCATGCCTTTTGGCCTCTTTAAATTTTTTGCCAGTGTTGTGAGTGAGCTTTCCAGGAGCAATTCCTGAAACCACCTGGCTGGATCTGCTGCTTGGTGTCAGTGCTATGCTTTTAGTAGAAGAGCTCTGTTGTGGAGGAGTGTTATGGGAAAGATTAGATCTGATGGCAGTGCTGCCAAACTTCTGTAGCAAACACGTAATTCCAGGGTCTGTCTTGCTCCCTGACTCATCGTGACAGTCTGGAAAGCCTTCAAGAGGAGGAAGAGAGGGGAATAAAGGAAGAACAAACAGAAACATCTGGAGCAAATTGACTTTGATCATGCTGACTGTTAGGACATAGTCTGATGCTGTGGGTCAGAATTGAAATGAAAAAGCTCCCTGCTAAGAAGGCATAAGGGATACAAAAGCAGCAGGGAACAGAACAGCTTGTGTGAGAAGGGAGTTGGGTACGGAGCATCTGCCCAGATTCACAGCTTTGCCCAGGAGCAGTCAGCTGTGAGAATATGGGGAATAACCAGCAAAGATACTTGGCTTGTTAGGTGAATGGAAGTGAATGTCTTTGCTTTAATTGCACCATGATCTGTGGTCACTTTTGGTGAATCCAAAGGAAACTTGAGTGCTTCCTGTTGTTTTATTGCCTGTGGTGTTTGTGCAGGGAGGGATCTCTGTGCTGGAGGATAAGCATGCAGGGGAGTTTGCTTAGTGTCAACTAAATGTGAACCAAGCAAAACATGACTATTACTAAAATTCCACTTCTTATCAAAGCTACACAGGAAAGGGTAAGACAGTCTGAACTTTCATAATCATAGAATGGTTTGGGTTGGAAGGGACCTCAAAGCTCGTCTAATTCCAACCTCCTGCCACGAGCAGGGACACCTTCCACTAGAACAGGTTGCCCCAAGCCCCATCCAACCTGGCCTTGCACCTGGTGTTCAAAGCAGACACTGAGCACTGGATCCTCAGCAAATGAGTGGACAAGGCCACTTCATCCTCGCCTCCTGTCGTGGTTTAAACCCAGTTTCTGCTCCCTCCCCCTCTTTCTTTCCTCTTTCCTCCCCATTCCAAGGGATGGGGAGGAGAACTGAAGGAATGCAACTCCCGCGGGTTGAGATAACAGCAGT
>JBAFWW010046444.1:0-19806 GCA_036873685.1 Agapornis canus
AATTTCTTCCTTATATCCAATCTAAACCTCCCCTGTTGAAGTTTGAACCCGTTACAATCTCTTAAGTTTGGCTTTGATTACACCCTTGCTCGTTGTCCAGTAAAAGTCAGTTGCCAGAAGGGCAGCATCCAGATACACAGTCCTCTATCACTGATAACATATTGAGTGATTTGGACCTAATAATTCTGTTGGACAAAGATGGAAGAGAAGCAAAGGCTCAGTTTATATTTACTGTAAAGAATACGCTCATGGGGAAATAATAGAAAACTTTACAGCAGAATAGAAATCAGGGAAAATTCCTTCCTGCAGAAAATACAAAATCATAAGCAGTTTACTTTCTATGCATAATTAAGCTAGTCACTGTTTTTGTTCCTGTGGTGTGTATCATAAATCATTGATAAGCAATTACAATTTAGAACAATTTTTTGAAAGCATTAAATAAACATGAAACTATTAATTTGTCACATTAAATGAACATTTATCCAAGTACTACAGCTTAGTCGTGTGGCCTCTAGCTATTTAAGACATTTTGATATCTCTGAGAAATTACTCTATCCTGACAAGCTTCAAAATAGCTTAAGAATAAAAATTACACTATATGCTCCTCTTATGCAAAATACTAAAAGCTCCAGTTGCAATTGGACTGGGAAACAGCTCTCTTTTTTGACTGACCACAGTGTTGGGTTACTTTTATTTTGCAGTCTTTTGGCTAGCATCAACCATCTCAATGAGGAGATTTAACTGTCTTGTGTGTGATTTCACCATTTCCATAAAACTGATAATTTGAACATTTTCGTTTCCATTGATTCAGTGCAAGACTGGCTTCAATGCTATCTAGTGACAGAATTTACAACTATAGATTTATCAAACCCAGGAACTGCCTTATTCACTCAAAGCTAACTGTAAGAACTGGACATAGAGAAACCTACCTGAAAGGTCCGAAGAGGCAGAGCCATAATGCATCACAGAGGGCTCACAGCAGCTCTGTAGTTGACTCCTTCACTCTACCTGAGCTGCTAGAAGTAAAGAAAGCAGTAGGCTGGCATGTAAATCCATTCAGACGTAGTCTATAGATAAAAGCTATTCTGCTGGCAGTATGTGTGGATGTACCCAGGAACCTTCACAGTGGATTATGCTTCTCTCTAAACATTATGCTACTAAAGCCTCCAAAATCCATTGATGTCTTTCCAAACCCCATAGATCTAACTGGAGTAGCAATTTTTCCACATTTTTCATCTCTGTAAATGCTTGAATCCAGTGGCTTTGAGGCACTAAACAAGGCAAACCACTGGATAATAGAAATGTATTACCCTATTTTACAAGTGAGAAAGCAAATGGATTGATGATTTGCTGAAAGTCCTATGTAAAAAATTGAAAAACAATGCCAGTAAGACCCATGTGAGCCAAAACAGACAGTTTTCTTGTCTTTTTATGATGTGAATTCCCACAAACAACAGTGTGAGATCTAAGGGATATGTAGCAGGAAAGAAGAAGAGGAGGGTGCAACTTGGGAAGTAAAATGTGTATCAGGAAAAAAAAAGCAGAAAGGTTGGAGAGTAGGAAAGTGTATCAGGAGAAAAAAATCAACTGAGAAGGAGAAAGGGAAATGATAAAAGTATGCGTGGAGAAATGTGCACAGATCCACAGTGCAGGTATTCAGTCACACTTGTGCAATATGGGAGTCCATTGCACTGAGTGGGTTTGCTGAAAGGGGAAGGTCAATCTCACCTACAAGAGGGACTCAGATTTTACCATTTTCCCAAAAATGGTAATAAACTGGAATGCGGTAAAAGAACATAAGCAGGATGAGGACAGTGCTGTGTGGAAGCTGTGCTGTGATCATGGAGTATTTGTGAACTGGCTTGGGATGTAATCAATATCACAAAATGGACCTTGGCCTGCAGAAGATACAGATACTCTCGCCAAGAAGTTGTAGGTTAAGCAGGAAAGCATGGCGAGCACAGGCCATATACCCCAACTGAATTATCTTTTAGTTCATACATAGACTCACATTTAATTATGATATTGTCAAGACTTTGGCACATTGCCTCTGTATAAACATTACTGGCATAGATATGTAATTCTATTACAGACTTTTTAATTCAAATGGAGGAGCAGGTAGGCATGAAACCAGATACAAATTTCAACTGAAAACCACCTAAAGGTTAAACAGAGAAAAACAACATGCTAAGGTGGAAGAGTTGCACAGTGATCTCTTCGCTCACAGGAGCCACCCAAGGTCTGTGTCCATCTCTTTAGTGTATTAGCAGTCAAACAGCCAAATCTGCCTTGTATCAGCACGACTCATGATTATTCCCTGTACAAGAACAACATCATCTGAGCTAGAAGGAGCTGCTCTTGGATTATTAGGTTTGTCACTTGTGGGATTCAATTATTCCTGTATTATTTGTCTAAGACTAATGCAAAGAGGCTCCAGCTAAGACCAGAACTCCACTTTATGAAGTAGTAGGAGCAGTTTCTTTCTCAAAGGGGGCCTGCAGTTTCAGCAGACGATGTGCAGACAGAGGGGAAACAGAGGCACCAAGGAGTGATTTTATTACAGTTGCACAGAAACACAGCCAACAGGCAGAGACTAATTCTAAATGTCACTTTTATATTAAGGAATATCCAGTTAAAATATAACTACATGCCTATTCTTGATTAAAATACAAGCAAGGCCACTTTAGACCTATAACGTAAAGTCATATGAAATTAAAAGAAAACATACATTAAGATACAGAAATATTACACTTTGGAAGCTGAGGAATGAAGAAAAATATTTTACCACAACTGGAAGAGTTCTTAATTCATACGTCTCAGCTGTGCCACTGTCCTGTACCATTTCTAACTGAAAGTGCATGTTTTGATTTCCATTAAGGAAAAAAAGGCAGACTGGAATCTTATTTTAGAATCTATAAACCTACAGAATCTATAAAAAAGTTCGTAAGAATGTAGATTCAGGTTTTCTTGTTAAAACTCATGCTCTTGATCATTATTTTACTAATAATATCCTTTTACTGACACCAAGAGTGAGTCTGTGGAATTCCTATTTATACTGCACTAAGTGGTGGAGAAGATGTAGGCAGCATTTCTGGTACTGTGCTTTATACTAAGACCAGGAAATCATCTCTTCAAAGTAGGATACATTAGCTATTTGGCTATTATATGCCCATCAGATCTTCTAATTAACAGGGGGTTTTCTACCTGTCAATCCACGATGTCAAGAGTCTTTTTCAGTAGCATTCTGAAGACCTGTTAAAAACTCAAACATTTATCAAACATATACTGTAAAAATACCATGGATTTTCCTGTGTCCACTGGATGTTGAACTAGAAAAGTCCTTAAGAACTATGGGATAAAGCAGAATAAATTCAATGCAGTCTTGTTTCTTGGGTTTCTGTTGTTAACTTCCCTCATACAAAGTACTAATCATGAAAGAACACAGAAACAAAAATGTCTTTACTCCTTTCCACATTTTAATTAATGCATTTTTAATATAAGCTTCCAACAGTTTAAAAAAATTATGTCATAATCTGTTTCTCCCTTTTGTTCAAGGAACCATTTTAAATTTCCCCACTGCCTGGCCTTAAAATTCCATCAGCCAAATGCATTTGTACCATTCATATTACTCACTCTTGAAGCTCTTTTCCTACACTTCCTGTTGGATCATCACTGACGAACTGGCTGTAGTCTGAGAAGAAACAAGTTAAAAAACATTGTGTGGCTGAAACAGCTATATTCGCATTAACACATGTAAATTTTAATGAAACTGTATTTTTATTTCCCTTTAAAAGCTTGTTTATACAAATTCAACAACCCAGTCGATGCTGCACTCAACTGCTGTCACACACAAAAAAAAACAACCCAGAAAACCATGATCATTCTATCACATTGTTTCAGAAGCCCCCAGATTGCCTTTTATAAATAAATCGGATCTATTTTAAAATTCCTGGCACATACAAGGTTTATTCACCATTTCAGCAGCCCTTTACTCTGGGAAAAAATATTGCCTTCATTTGAGATGATTTTCTTCTCTTTTTTAACTGAAGACTGGTCTCAGAAAGTAAACTTATTTCCTGATTACTTAAAGACATTTACGTGACTGATGTAACGTAATTCTATGGCCAGATTATCTGACTTTACCCAAGCCAACAGAAACCAACATGCTTGCACTGCAAGAAGCAGTTTGCTATTCTCTCTTTTTATCCTAAAAAGTGAGAGATAACAATAGTTCCTGCAAGTAGAAGCTGTCTGCCTTCCCCAGTTTAAATGCAAATAAAGATCCTATTGCTCTTTAGGGAAAACATTCTAAATTAACAAGGCAAATCATCTGAAGATCCTAACAGCAATTAAGCCAAAACAGTGATATCAGAACTATCAGGTCTTTGTAATACACTGTTTTGCACTCACATGATATTAATTACGTTATAAGCAAGTACAAAGTACAGCCTTTACCCACACACAATTTTACTATACAAAATAATCCCATGTATTTTCCTAATGTTGTACAGGTAGCTAATCAATTGTAGGTCACACAGCTGCCACAAGATTAACAAAATGATTTTATGTAGGTAGTAAACACTGCTTGATATTACCCTATTCAGTCGACAGTGTTTGAACTTAATATATGCAGGAAAATTCCATTTCTCTTACAAAGAGCCCAGTAACCTTACTGAATAAGCAGTTCACTGTACCTTTCACAAAAGCTCTTGATGAGGATAAGGATGAACTATCAGCTGATACGCAGGCTGAGAATCCGCTCACCTGATGGCAGCAGTGATAAATTACAGAAAGCTATGCTAATGAAGCCAAGACAAAATATTCACTTTAAAGGGAAAATATTTTCAAGACTGTATTTTCAGACTTTTGCCTGTGTGCTGTTTCAAATGCAAACTTGTATTGGGTCTGGCTGAGGTAGAGTTAGTCTTCCCCACAGCAGCCCTCATAGCACTGTGCTTTGTACTGGTAGTAGAAAGGTGTTGATACCACACCAGTGCTTTGGCTCCTGCTGAGCAGTGCTCACACAGCATCAAGGCTGTCCTTCCAACATTCCCCCTCACCAGTAGCCTGGGGGTGGGTGAGATCTTGGGACGGGATACAGGCAGGACAGCTGACCCAAACTGATCAAAGGGATATTCCACACTGTATGACACCTGCTCAGCCAACAAAAGCTAAGACAAGGGAGGGAGGTGGGAGGGCATTCATTATTTGTCTTTTGGACACTGGTAAGTGGCTGGACATCGCTGGCTGATGGGAAATAGAAAATGAATCTTTTGTTTTCTTTTGCTTCTACATGTGACCTTTTCCTGGGTGAACAAACTCCTACAACATGAAATTTGTGTTCTACAGCATAGTTCCAAAATATAATTGTCAGAAATTTACTTGCATGTGTAAGTAACACTGTGCTACACTGTAAACTTACATTTGAGAAGTTCTATCTTCCCGCAAGCATTAAACCCACACTATTGCAATTTAGACCAAGTGATGAGTGACTAACACATATTATGCACCAATATTATGTCATAGTTATGTCAAGAAAGTAGGTTGCACATTACTAAATTGAAATTACAGGAAGAAACAGGGGAGTGTCTTTTCTGGAAAGAAAGACTTGAACACACCTAATTTTGCATTGATACCAGAGCGTGGGCAACTGGTCCAGCCCTTTGTTTCACAACTCATCTGAAGGATGTCAGTAAGAGTATAAAGTCTTATGTTCCCATAAACTGTTTCAGAAATAACCACAAAGTGTTAGACAGGTGTTTCAGAAAACCCACTTATGTCTGGATCTAAATAACACTGAGATTAAAAATTAGCCAAAGAACCATAAATAGACAATACAAAATCAGAACACAAACACAAAATAACCCACTTTTTATTTCAGTAAAGAAATTAAACTCAATTTTAACAGAAATTGGAGTTAGACACAGTATCTGGCCATAAAAAAAAACCCTGTATGCACAGGACAAGAAAATAAAACAGTACAAAAAGTGCCTTTTTGAAAAAAAAGTTTTAAAATGTTGTCACTCTTGAGAATAATTCAGAATTTATTTGTATGCTGACACCTCCTGTGCGATGTACAGCAATCCAAAGTACCCATATCCTGGAGGAACATGATGTGCAGGTTAGCATGTCCAGCCACTTGCAGAACTAGGCAGCAGTTAAGGAGGGAAGTCTGAATTACCTTTTTAGACTTGGTTGTATCAATTCTGCCCATGAACCACTTTTCTTTGTAGAATGCAGCACTATGATTTTGTAAAGCTCTGACAAAGAGACAATCTCTGCTCACTTGAATAGCTAGCTATCTTTGCCTTCCTATCCTGATCTTCTTTGCAGATCATGAATTTATTGCAATGTCTTGGGTAAAGATGATTGATTAGATGTAAGTTGTTGCCTGAACATATATATCACAACCTCATTTACACTGCTTCTGCTGTTACTCTACTATTTGATCAACATCAGTGCATTTGATCCCATAATATACTAACAATATACATCTTGCATATTTTATATATATAACATATATACGTTGTGAAAGGCTGAATGAATTCACACAACCCACTTCTCAAAGTTATAGATTTTCACATCAAATGGCACCAGTCTTGTCACACAGATGCAAATTTACCTTGAACACTTATCCTCTAGGATGCAGGCGTGGCCATGTCTACGGCAGCATACAGAAAACGAAACAGATAAAGAAATGGAGCTCTGGAGAAGGAACCTGAAGGCCAGAGGGCTTTTAGACATAACTGGGAAATTTCTTGCAGATAGAAGAGTGACAGGAGATGAGCCAAGGTCAGCTCATCTGTACCAGGCCAACAATTTGAACTAGTGAGGGAAGCTGGAGCTGTGCTGGACCAGTATTGGATCCAGCTGTGCTGGAAACGGCAGAGATATTCCACAGAATTAAGAATGTATTCTGAGTGAATGCACGGAAGGCAGTTTTATGACCATGTGTGGATACATGGCTCAATTTTTTATATAAGGGAATGTGTGATTATAATAATAAAAAAGTAGAAAATCCTAGAGTTGATTCAAATCTTCAAACTGATTTGAAAATAAAATTCTAGTAAGATTACATGAATTTAGCTGTATGTACTGCAGCATTTATTTTACTGTGTGCCTCCACACTACACACTACACCAGAAAAACATTCTGGTGACTTTAAGAAGGATCATTCACATTCATAAAGAGTCAGTGTCCTGCTGGCCTTTTAGCAGCATGCTTTTAGCTGGTAATTCCACAGCTATACAGGTGCTTTCTCCCATGGTGGTAAAAGCCAGTGTAAAACTTCTGTCCTTTTGCAGCACGACTGAACAACCTGAATCAAGTGGCTCTTCACCCCATATTGCCATCTCCTAGCCCTACTGCTACTTAATTAAGATTAAAAATTGCTACTTAAATAAAAACTCATGATGTGAGGAACTGCAATCTTCTAGACAACTGCCTGGGCCATTAGAAACTATCATTTTATTTCATGGAAAGGAAACCAAAACGAACTCCTTTGGGTTTGTAACCTTTCTAATTAGATACAGCCCTGATAATTATTGAATTGCTAGCAAGCAAACCAAGCATAATTTTCTAATTTAACAAAAACGTTTTATCCTTTACTTACGTGCAAACCCAGTGTTATAATTCCATGAATATTTTTTTTAAACTTTTTTGAGTGAGAGAAAAATTCTGTTTTGAGACACTGCCACCATGCAAAAATAACTCATTTCTAATATGAAACTAATTCCTTTATCCCCAGAAATCTATATCTGAAAAACTCTATTCTTCTCACCCCATATTTGCTGTTAATTTCATTATTCCAGAAAAAAAAGTTTTAAATTTAAACTTCTGCACAGATGCAATTGATGGGGTCCTTAGCAGCTGCTGAGGATTGGCATATACTTGATCATTTAACAGCCAGCTAGCCATGGAACCCTGTACTCTCCAGCCCCTCATACTGAATAGGCCTCCTTATTCGCCAGACTTCCAAAAAGCTGTGTCAGAACATATCCTTCCTTTCTTTCTTTCACCATGAGAACGCTTCTAGTTATCTCAGCTCTTAAACACCACCACGCACTTGCCCATCTGGGATTACAGGTAGAATAGACAGAGTCAATGACTCAGTTTAAAATATCCTACCCCAGTAAGTGACACCATTACATATCCACTGACTAGCCTTTTCTGGCCTCCAGAGTGCCATTTATTTATTGCAAGTTGTATCTAATTACAAACAAACAAGCAAAAAACAAACCACAACCAAAAAACCCCAAGTCTACAATATTTGACTTAAATTTGTATTAAAATTATTCTGTATTTCTGTTCACTTCAGAATTTGACCCCTGTGGAATCTGGAGAGAAGAGTCACTGGTTCGCTGATTTGTAGTTTTGGAGGAAAAAAGCCAAATGCCAAAAGTTATGATTCGTATGCCAGATGAGGGTGTCATTAAAATGAAAAATGAGGTTGTTATTAAAATGGAAAAAAAGAAGAACTGGTAGAAGTAGGAAACATTAACAGCATATTTGAATTATCTACAGCAAAAATCCACAAGCTTGCATAATATTATAAAGTTCATATCCTTCTCCCTCTAAACCTTTTATTTATCTTTGCAATAAGGCATGGCTCCAATAGTTACGCTACAAGTAGATTCTTCTTTGGTCAGAATACAAACTGCAGCCAAGTTGCACACAAACTCAGATTCACTGAAGAGATATGCTTAACTGTAGGACAGAAAAGAACTGGCTTTAGTTGTGAAAATCATTACATTCAATATGACTCATCCTGTTCAGTACATTTCCTCACATTCAGATGGACTATATCGTATCTATGACTTCTAGAAAGAAAACTGGGAGGTAACGGTACAAAATAGGATTTGTTTTGAAAAAGAATACAAAATATTCAGAAGATGCACTCAAGATCTACCTCTCCTCTCCATAAATTTTAATTCACTGTAAGACAATAAAATATTCTGTCTTCAGATGTGAGAAAAAGACAGTACCATAATTTAAGCTTCAGCATAAACGAAGTATAGAAACACATTTTTATAAATTAAACACTTGTTGACTAATCAACAACATTATTGTAGCTCTGCTCCCTCTTCCTTGCATGGGTAACTATTGCAGTGTAAGCACCACAAACATGGAGAAGTAGAAAAGTATGTGGCAAGCTTAGGCTATTTACCCGTAATTCCTTCAGCAAGGAAACATGCATCTTCCTTAGTATATTGATAAAGAATATAAATTTTAGAACTGTGAAAAATCAGACTGCCAGTTTAAATCAGGAAAAACATGTTTAATTTACACATGTGCACTTATTTCCCCACACTCTGAGTTATGTAGAGTAACAGCACGATAACTTTGACAATTTTCTTCTTATAAGCAGTCTTGTCTTGAAAGTGAATTCTGTTTCACTGGACTCTCCTGCTTAGAACAAAAATTATCCCAATATGCAGAATCCTCAGGTGCGACTGGAATACCAGATGCAACTAAATCTTCAAAAGTCAGTAATGTGAACTGAGGCTGGTTAGGCTCCATGGAACATACCTACAGAAAATACATATTAGTATTACATGAATCAATATATCTCTATTTTCTCCGACAATACTCATTGTCCAGTTTAAATTATACATTGCTTACTGAAAAAAAAACCCCACATTCCAGTTGAGGCCAATGTCACTGTCCCTAATTTAGGCTATATAGTAACTAATGGAAGTATGTACCAGGCCACACAGAAAAAGCAAGTTTTTCTTAGAAACTCATTTCAGACAGCAAAAAATCAAGGGATAGTGAATGCTGCAAATACCACAGAATGAATGTTTTGAGTTCAGAAAAAGGGAAGAAAACCACCAACAAACAAACTCTTACTTCATTCTCCAGCAGACATGATTATCTGAGGTAACAGCATGAGGATTTCTAGAAGTGTGCCTATACATTCACTTTTAATACCAGCAATCACTGGGGTTGTGCATACTTCTCTCAAACTCTTGCTATTTAAGGACAAAAATGGTCACAATCAACATAATCCCCTGTGTTAAATCCAGATTAAATGTAGACTGAGATATGAGAAATGAGTATGTCATGGTTCCTGTGTTAGTTCCATCAGTTCAAGAAAAATTACATTTCAAAGAAAAAAGGGTCTGGTTTTTGTGAGCACACGTTACTTTGCTGCCTGCTGTATGCTATCTGTAAACATATTTCTTTCCAGACAGCAAGGCAAATTGTATGTCTCCATGAATCCAACATGTATATAGCTGATCCTTCAGTCCAGGGTTGTGAGCCCTCCTCCTTGCCTTCAGGACCCATCTCATGTTCACTGTAGCCAAGGTTGCCTTTGACCTTCACATCCCCAACAACCCCATTGCTGGTGAGTAGGTCTGGCAAAGCATCTCTCCTAGCCGGGTCCTTTATCACTCAGAGGAAACTGTTGTCAAAGGACCACACGAGCCTCCAACACTGCTTATGTCTTGCTGTGTCTCTCCAGCAGATATTGGGTGAAGTCCCCCATGAGGAGCAGGGTCTGCAAAGGGAGGCTGCTCCTATGTGCCTATAGAGGGAATGATCCACTTGTTCTTCCTGGTCAGGTGGCAAACAGCACACTTACTATCAAACGGCTCCTCATCCACCCCTATGCAGAGCTTTATGTACTTCAGCTCTTCTCTCACATACAGAACAACTCCCCTTCCTCGTCTTTCCTGCCTGGGCTTCCTGTACCCCTTGACTGCAGCACTCCAATCATGGGAGCCATCTCATGACACCTCCATGATCCCAACAAGATCAGAACCCTGAACCATGTTTATTGCCCACACTATCTTACAGGCACTTCTGAGAAGTGTCCACATGGCATGCTGAGCTCCTGGAGAAGGTTTGGAGTATTTGTCTGTAACAGTGCCTTGTAGGCACTTGTTTGCTTACATGTGAGTTCTGAAGGTGACCTTGTCTGGGGTCCATTTTGTTGATTTTGTTATCCCTTCCTGTCATATCAGTGAAGATAGGTCAGTAAATATGTAAAAGAGCAAAAAGATCTACTCTCCAATTCAGTGTTTGAGCAGTAAGCTACTGTCAGGAATACCTGCAGAGATAACAAAATAGTCTGTGTTTGTTGTAACAGCACAGCAAAACTCAAAGTCATCCAATGCAGACTGAACACCAAAGCTAATTGAGATGCCTGTTACTTTATGCTTTCACACAAGTGACATGGTGTTGACACATTCCTGTTCATCTGGCATTTCGGAGATGAGGTAAAGCTCCAGGAACTGTGCCTAGAGCCATGCAAGTGACATCACAGATGTAATGCAAACTAGGCCTCAGAGCTACGCAGACTGTTAACAGAGGTAGTCTGAACTTCTGCATATTTGTCTGGAGGCAAGAGCATTCTGATTGAATTAATCACAAGCCCTATGAAATTTAGCAAGTGACAGACAAAAAGAGAGTCTTGTAGCCTACATAGGAATTATAAGCTCAGCTATCTTTCATTGAGACTTGCCTTGGGTACCTGTCTAAATCTAGGTTAAGAGTGCAGATAAATGTTCCATCTCTTCAAGCATGTAGCAGTCAGCAGCAGACATTTTGTCAAGATTCTTGACAACTAGAGAATTTAAGTGATAGTATGTTAAAGTAACAATTGGTCTTTCCTGTGACTTGTAGGTACTTGCTATCAGGTTGGGAAGAAAGCTCTGAAAGTCCATAAATAGGACATCATGAATTATTCCTGTGATAGCACAGAGGGAACAGAAACAAGCACCGACATCTTGAAGTAGATGCATGATGTCTACACACTCTATTTTTTTTTTAACTAAGATGAAGAACACCTTTTCCTCTCAACACATCTACCAATACAGCGAATCCTTTCTTACCATTCTGCAAAATTTAGAAAGACAGAAGGCCACTTTTAATTTCCTCCACATTCATGTCAGAGTCGCGAAAAAGCATATTGCAACAGTACTTTTTAGTATAGAAATTTTCACTTTGTTTCCATATTGGGAATTACAGAATGCTCACTTGTCCTATTTAAAATGACCTTTTTTTTCAGTAAATTGAGCTAATGAAATTTAGGCCATCACAAATTCGTCAGTGGACAAGTATGCCTTTGAGACTTCTCTTGATTCAAAGACTTCTCATCGTAACTCTTGATGCCGATTCTTTCTTTGATAATTTTAAGATGTGTAACAGTGATGTGTAACAGTGATGACAAAAGCCAACAATTAAAAATCTTGGATTTTTGTAGAATACTTAGGTAACTGTCTTTAGAACAATGACCACCTTCTTTTTATTTCAGACAGATGTTTATCAGTATTCTAGAAAGAATGATATGCAGCACCACTGGGAACTTAAATATGACGCCTCAAACAAAATGCACATACTTTCTTAAAGAGTATTTCAGCACTGATATACCACAATAAATCCTCAAAGGTAGTTTATACCTGTTTTTGTCAACCTAACCAATACTTAAAAGGTCTGCCTCTCTGTACTACCCCATAAACACAGACTCAGACTTTATGACCACAACAGATGTGTACATGACCACTTTCTTTCTTTCATCCATGTGTATACTAATTATTGTTTTCTGGTTTCTGACAGAATCTTTTTATGTAAATAACAGAAAACCCATTTTCTTGTGAGCAACTAGAACACTACAGACAAAACTGGCAGTTTGTCACACTTGCTTTGCTGACTGTCTGGCTACTTCAGCTACAACTTGCCAGTCTGCTTCAAATTTTACTTTTATGGCTGTTTTCATGACCCAGGTCTTTGTTAAATTACAAAGAAAATCCTGAAAAGCTTGTAAGTAGCTTTGTTGCTTCTCTCAATAGACACACACATGGAATGAAGACTAACACTGCTGTTCCTCCCATCTGTTGGTTTTTGCTTGTCTCAGGGGTTACCTTGTCATAATGGTGTTTGAAAGATGGCTCTGCTCTGGGATACATGTACTGACAAGTCCCCTGTTAAAATCAACTTGGTGAAGTGCTGTGATAGGTTAGCTGTCCAGATTGGTTCACTGTCTCCATTTCCCTCTGCAAAAACCATCTTTCCCACATAAGTACTATCATGCTGTGACAAAAATCACTTGATTTACTGTTCAGTGAACATGCTGAAACACTAACATACACATTCCAGATTTGACATTATCTGTCACTGTTCTCTGAAACCATTTCTCCTTCTCATACCTGTCTTGAAAAAAAGGCACAACAGAACTATATGTAACAGTTCAGTAACATTCTGGTTAATACTATGCTTAAGATAAGCTTTCTCCTTGGCCCTACATCTGAGATAACACACTTTTAGCTATAGCATCAGACTAAGTTTATGTTTGAGTGATTAGTTACCAAGAACTGAAAATATTTTGGGATTTCTTACATCAGAATGCTTCTGTATAAATCCCTCCTGTTTCCCAAGGGCCACTGCAATGTGATGACGGTCATCTAACCGGGTTTCCTAGTAAAGATGAATAATAGCAACATAAATGTATTTTCTTTACTCTGTTTCCAGCAAAGTCTATAAATACTTAAGAGTATGGTTCAGAACAAAAGCAGAGCATAATATAAAATACTATAAAGTAATTACATTCAAAAAGCAATAGTCCTTTATAGCAGTGTATTTACTATGAAGTATTTTACTTGGTTTTCCATTCATTTACTAGGGTAGAAGACTGAAAATAAAGAATGCTTGGGTTTGATGAAATCTAACCATTTGTACACATCATGAACATTTCTAGAATTTCCTCAAAAACAGACTATGAAAACTAGAAGACTTATCAAATGCAGCTGAACAGTTTACACAGTTCTAAGGTGCAGTGCTTTGTATTCGTCTAGATGGAAAAATTGATACACCTAGTTTTTAGTCATGTGTTTCCCTCTCTTCTTTCATTTTCTGCATGTCCAAGACTTTAAAGACTGATCAGAACAGAGGATACAACACGTTCAGCAGCACCCTACATTTGAAGTCAGAAGTTCCACCTCATTCACTTCACATATCCTTTGTGATCACAAAGGAGTTTTTTGCATCTTACAATAAAATATAACAAACTATGCTCTTCATCTTATCTTTGCTGCTTCAGAGAAACTAATGTAAAGCCAAACCAACTACAGGAGGGAAGGAGACTTCTCCTGGTCCCCACCAACAGCCAGCAAAAAACCTTAAGGCATGGAGTTAATGAAACATCCTGAAACCACAAAAAACAGCGAATCATCTTGCTTGCCTACATCTGGGGATATTGCTGTACCAACTTACACAATAAATCCAACTTCTAAATGGAAATAGACAATTAAACAAAAAAGAGAAAGAGGACACTCATACAGAATTCTTCTGAGGTAGTTCGTTTTGTTAAGATTCATCTCTATAAACCAGCAAACATAATTGATCAAAATTTGTTTGCTCTGCACAGAACCAAGGTATTACCAGAGCTGTTCAAGCTACAGGCACGAGACATATGACCTCATTTCAAAGGCTCAGCAAAGTGATGTGTCTGGGATTCAAATCATTCTGGATTTGCCCAACAACAGACACGTTATGCAGAAGCTGTACCTTCCCAGCAAGCAGAACTGATTGCTGTGTGAATCCAGTTGGATTAAATGGTCTTAGAAGTAAAAGTTTTCATTCATATTTATTCCTGGCAATACAACAGGATTAACTTCTCTTACTGAGTCTGAAAGACTCTGTTATAGTTGCATATCAACAGCAGTTACTAAATATGTTTCAAATTGATCCAGGTAACCTCAATCTGAAATTCATATTCTGAAAGTAATGTATTTGCATATAGACTAACAAAGCAAATATTTGTTTGGAAAAACATATTAACACAACATATACTAAAATTAGATTTATGCTTTTAAATGAAGTTTTACTGTATTTTTCTTCTTCCAAAAACAGTTACAGGGAATCTGCCTAGCAATCTCTAGAGTACTACATGAAAACAAGTGCCTAAAGCTAAACTGATCCAACAAGATCAAACAGCAAGAAACTGTTTCTGAGCTACTGTTGTCTATCCAAGCTCAAAAATACTTGGGGAGTGAAGGAGGGGAAAGACACCTCAAACAAAGCTTGGTAAAAAATCTACTTGGAAAAGGAGTCAGAGTCAACTACACAACAAGGTAGTTCATTTGGTGTTTACAATGAAATAACAGAAAATTATTATTTCCATGCTCACAGAAAATTCTCTCTGATATGAATATACTTTGTTGTTGTGAACAGTTTAGGGTGTCTGAACAGTGTCAACTTTGATTTGCTTCGATTCACTGGTACTTCTCTTGATCTATTAGCATGACAAGTATAATATGGTAGATCTTTTTCTAGTCTTAATGTTTCTAAGTTGCTTTTTCCACATTGCACAGTACTTTCTAAAGGAGATTTCAGAATTTTTATGTAGTTTTAATGGATAAAATCCCCTTTCCTTCCCTCTTCTGTTTTTGGTAAATTAGAGTATTTTTAAAACTCAAATAAGACAATCCAAACCCATGTGTTAATTGGCTTTTAAACAGCCTTAATCTCTTTGATCACCTCCTATCATAAAGATATAGAAGATATAAAGATAAAGATATAGGAAGATCTGAAAGTAAGGTCTTCATATTTTTTTATTTGCTAAAAAAATGTTCACTCAAGCAAACTCAACACAGCAGGGAACACAAGGAAAACACTATACCAGTAATATGGAATCTTACAGGTCATTCTTACAGATTTCTCTTGGTAACTCTTCAGATTTCTCAAAATCAGTAAATTATTGTTTTCAGTTAATAAGCTGTTTCAAGAGCTAACAATGAAATAGAAAAGGACATTTGTCTTTGATGGGCATAAAACTAAAAGAAACTTGGGAGAAGACTGAAAATGGAAAGTGATGCTTAATTTTAGGCTGGGGATTGGTATCTGAAAAACTAATTATTTTTTCCCAGTTTCAGCCTAATAATTATTGATATTTAAATTAAATTATATTCCAATTGAGCTTGTGTTAAATGAAACTTGATAATAAATCAATTCTTTGTAACACTGCAAACTGCCTTGTAATAAGGCTGCACTCTTGGGAAGCAGAAGGGCAAGCATGGAAGAGGAGACATTCCTCAGACAAAAATTAAATTAAACTTCTAGCAGTAATTACAAAGTAATAAGGAAAAATCAAATTATTATAAAGCATCTGAGTAATGCAGGGAGCTATCTACATCATCATCTTCAGGCTATTTTAGTCAACCAGACACAGGCATGTCATCAAAGACCAAAATTAGGATTTTTATAACGCAACTGATAGAATTTGATGTTTCCTTGACAATGGCATACTGTTAGCAGCAATACAGAAAGACTTCCACTAAAATGCGTGTCACAGTCTTTCCCAATTTGCCAGTCTGTAATTCCCCATTAGCAAATTTCATGACATACTCAATTGCTAGACAGTATGGCAATATTAGTAAGAGAGCTGATTTAATATGGGTAGGCTTTTAAACTAGCATAAAACCAGATGTGGCTAAGGAATACTAAAAGGAATGAAATGTGAACATCCCAACTAATGCTGTAAGTTAAATGTTGTTGGTACATTAATTCTTTTTTACTAACTGCATACACATAGTTTGAATCCTACACAGAACAAACATACAGAAGAAATCTGTCATTTAGACAAGCTCTACTGGAACTGCTGTCTCCAAAAATGTAGGTATTTTTGAAATATAAACAGGTATTGTAAATTACTCTTACTGAAAAATGAATTTGACTACACACCAGCAGCACAAACTTATAGCAGACTGGAACAAGGTGCCCTTTACGGACAATTTTAAGTCAATGTCTTTTGCATTTCAACCTTTTTTTTTTTAAGCATCTGGATTAAAACACCCCTGGGATGTAGAGAAATGGTATTATGATTTATTAAATTTTTTAAGCTTGGTTTCTTAGGGTAATGAAGTAATTTGAGGTCACTGTTCAGAATCACAGAATCATGAGTGTGGAAAAGAGTCTCAAGGTCATCAAGTATAACCACTAACCAACACTGTTGAGTCCACCACTAAACCATTATTCCTATTAATTCTTTCTCTCTCTAACCTTTAAACTAAATTAGATGCTATTGATCATTTCCTACCAAATCTAACAGGATAGATGCTTAGGTGGTAAATCTGAATAACTTCTAAGAATAATAAAAAAAACAAACAAACAAACAAAACAACAAGCCTCATGTTCTGATAGAAGGCTGAGCCCAAACCAATGTTCCAGTTAAGCAAAGACAAGATCTTTGCATCTCTTCATTTCCACAGACAGCAGCTAACCAGCACACATTAACTTCATACCCACAAAAGCACATTTCTACCAGTTTGTATGGGCAAGTACCAAGAAGCCCAAAGGAGTTGAAGACACCTTCTCCATTTCAAACATTTAACACAAACAGTAACTAATGGGGTTAGTTACTCAGTAGTCCCATTCTAGACCAACTATTGAAGAACTTGAAAATCTTAGACACTGTTCACAAATCAGGTCTGCATATGCTTCAGTGAATTTCCTGAACGCCCTAGGATGAATTTCATTATGACAAAGAGATCTCTGGGATGGCTTTGCAATCATCAACACTATTTTAAAATGCTTTGGATTTCTATCCCAAGCTTTGATTGTTGTATGTTCATTGTAGTTATACAGAACAAAGGTGTGAAGCTGCAAAATAAATAAATAAACAAATAAATAAATAAATAAACGTGTGATGCAACCATATGGGTGTTGAGACTGTTTCCCATTCTTGAAAAAATAAATTTGAGTATTTCTTACTTCAAATGTCCACTCTTCTTCTTCATCTCCATCCAGAAGCATTTTTGTCTCCTTATACACCTTCCCTATTTCCAGTTGCAGTGGGGACACATTAAATTCAATTCTTTGCAAGTTAAAGCCAATTCCTACTCCAATAGCCTTTAAGAAGCTTTCCTTCAAGGCCTAGAACACAGAATAAACGTATTTTATTCATACTGGCTGCTCTCAGACTGTTTTAGGTTGGAGCATCAC
Source organism: Agapornis canus (assembly GCA_036873685.1). Taxonomy (NCBI): domain Eukaryota; kingdom Metazoa; phylum Chordata; class Aves; order Psittaciformes; family Psittacidae; genus Agapornis; species Agapornis canus. Next base: position 17,944 of record JBAFWW010046444.1, read on the forward strand.
TAAAGACCAAATAAATTTAAGACTTATGCTACCGTAAATGTGAAGGTAGAATGATGCAATTACCAAAAGAAAAGGTTACCACTGTTATTAATACCTTGCCTAACTTTGCTGCATTATAATGAATACGCAAGCAAAATTACCAAGTGTACACACAGATATGAAACCTGTACCTTGCTCTGGGTATGTATTTAAAACTATAGTCATATATCTTTCTAGAAAACTGTACTATTGTTCTCAAAGTTATTATAACGTTTTAAAAAAAATCACTAAAATATAAAATTAAAATAGCATCTCCAAAAGAACAAGAAACTATAAAAAGTATATAATTTTACTATAATGAAAATAGTAACAAAACATACGGAAAGAAAACATGCAGGTTATAGCATTACAGTCTTTAAATAGAGAAAAAGAAACACTACCCAGTGCCGATGAAACATATCCAGCTGCATCCATTCATTACTCATAGACTTGATTACACTCCACTCTGTTTCAGTAAACTGTCTCTTCATGATGTGAAAGAAATTTGGAATTGAGCTACTACCTGTAAATTTTTCAGGGATAAGTTTACAGAAATTTTATTTACAGAAATTTTAACAAAAGTTATAACTAAAAGCAAATTAATTTCCTCATATTATTGCTCTAGAAAAAACTGAGAAGAAAAAATATTATGAATAATCTGAATTTATATAGCCTCAAAGCTGTGATCCTGATGATTGTTCAGGACACTATAAAAAAAAAACAAAAACAAACACTCCCATAATAGAATTACTGCATTAAAGTGTAAAATGAAAGCAAAAATTATTACATATTTTCAGCATTCTCTAAAAACAAAGTATTTAACCAGTACCAATAATATATTAGAAAACTGTATTCAGCTATAAAATCAGCACATACAGTCTTTGACATCTGACAGCTTGATCTAGTGAAATTTTATAAAACAGCATGCTGTTTGTCAGAATTCCTTAAGCTATTCTGTCTCCTGCCCTTGGATGCTGAGAAACATAAGAAACTTTTCTAAGCACATGTAGAATACAATATCCTACACTTATCACATGATATTAAGTCTTTTGGATTATTCTGCAAAAAAAAATGGGGGTAGGGAGATGCCGATAATTACAGTAAGAAAGGTATCAAGGAAAACAAACAAACACGAAACACCAAACCTACAAATCCTTGGATTAAATTTAAGCCTCCTCTAAAAACAAGCACGGCTGTGTGGCACTGCAGCAGTTCTTCAGGGGCTAGCTATACCAGCAGTCTAAATTTACTTTGCAGAAAACACGACAGACTGTGTGGTTATATTGATGCATGGTATTTCTACAATATACTGGAACCTATGGACCTTGTTACATGCATGGCTAATCACCCATGGCCTATATCATTAATCAGCATACCATGCAATATGCCCAATAGGGCTTACAGCTGGCTAAACGGACAGTGGTAGAAAGCCATCTATTTTCTTTAGGGATAATAAAAATCTGGATAGAGACAATTCAACATACTGAGACAAAATTTTTCATAGGTTATGCAATGTTCTCATTAAAACATTGGGGTGTATTCAATCCAAAACATAGTCTCCCTGTCTAACACCACACTACTCTTAAGAACCCACCATTAAGCAATTGCTGAACAAAGATGCAGATTTTAACCCTAGCTCCACCACTGATTCTGTGTGTGAATATGGGCAAGGAACTTTCACTCATCACATTAATGTTCCCCATCTTAAAACAAGGATAAGGGTATCAATACTTCTCTACAATGTGGTTGTCTTTTACAGATACCTAAGCACTATATAAAAAGCCAGGCATTTATAGAGTCATAGAATAGTTAGGGTTGGAAAGGACCTTAAGATCATCTAGTTCC
>JBAFWW010046445.1:0-23516 GCA_036873685.1 Agapornis canus
TCCCCGTGCCCTTGAGGGGGGGCCGAGCCGCTCGCCCCCCGCCGCAGCCCCGGACTCGCCCTCGGCGCAGGCAGGACGGCGGTGATGGAGCAAGGTCAGTGGAACAGGTTTCTCCTCCCGGGTCCATGGAGCAGGCGTTGTCCTTCCCCGAGCGGGCTGCGGGGCTGTTGACAGAGGCTCTCATTAGCTCGGTTATTGGATAGGGATGAGGGCTGGGCTCTTGGAGCCGGAGGTAGCGGCTTGGATGGGGTCACGGCTGCCCTGTGCATCTTCCTGGGGGATACCTAAGCTGCTGAGGTTGCCCTGGCCTTGCAGAACCCCACTGGAGCCCCCAGTGCAGGAGGCGTGCTCTGAAACATCAGTGGGGTGGTTGAAATAATGGATGTTCATGTGGGAGCTCTGCTGTAACAGGGACCAAAGGGTTTGGGGCAGCATCTGACCTGCAGCTGTGACCGGCAGCTGCCCTGGGTGCTGGCAGGGACCAGTGCCAAGCGCAGGGGTTGGTTGTGGCCGTGGGGAAGGATCAGGATGAGGGTTAATCACAGCAGAGGTAAAGGCAGCACCCAGGGCAGCTGCCAGGAGCCTTCCTCAGCCCTGCTCAGGCCTTTTGCCATTGGAGTTCCTATGTGCTCCTCTGCACTTCTCACCAACGTTGCCCATGCCCGCACACCAGGGATGGGACCTCAGGGAAATCCATCCTCACCAGGGCTTAAATGCTTGTGTAGGATTCACTGTCTGGGTGCATGTGGCTTCTGGGCTGGATCCCCTCCTTGCTGCTCCAGCTCAGTGCAGTACCACAGGGGGTCGAATGGTCCAGCCTCCGTCTGGGTGTTTCCTCCTCCTGGTCCCAGCAGGACGTTGTGGCCCGGGTGGTTCTGGTGGCTCTGAAGAGCACTGGTGTGCTGGAGCTTGGTGTGCTGCAGCAGGAACGTACACTTGTTGTCAAAGTGCATCCTGAGGGCTTAAAGCTTAGACAAAGGTCAGGGAGCAGGAGCAGCGGGAAGGTTGTCCCTGCCCCTCCAAAATAGCAAGGGATAATGAGGAAAGCTGGGATCACTGCCCGCAGTCCCCGCAGTGCCTTTGCTACCCGCCTTTCTTCCACCAGTGCCCAGGGCAGGTGTACAGGCCATGCAGGGCCTTAGCCCTGCAGTACCAGTGTTTGCCCCAGGCTGCATGTTCTCAGTGCTACCCCAGAGACAGTGTCAGTGTTGTTCCAGCTACGCAGGGTCTGTCACCCCTGGACCCGTCTGCATCCCTGCTGAGTGATCCCTTGTTCATGCAGGAGATGCTGTGCTGCTGGGCACATGGAACAACGCAGAGCCAGCCCCATCGCTGGGGTTGGAGTCAAGTTCTCCTAACACACAGCTCCCATAGGATCAGCATCCCCACAGGCAGTGCTGGGCACAGCCCTGTGTCCTCACCATGGGTTTCAGGGCCAGGTCAGAGAGAGCCAGGAGCACAGGTGTCACAGGGACAGGAATGTTCAGCTGCTGGGGACAAAGATCAGGCAGTGCCTGTGCTCGGAGCACAGTTATGGCCAGCAGCACCACCAGTGCTCAGCAGGGTGGATCCAGACCAACAGCACGTACCTGGCTGCAGCCACAGCTTCAGCCCATCCGAAGGTCCCCACAGCCTGAAGTCCTCAGCTATGACCCCTTATGCTGTTGGGGCAGGAACTTGAGAGAAGACATGGCTCTTTCAGCTATAGGTGACCCTGTAGCTCCCCCATTAGCACCCAGCTCTCCCAGTCTGAGTGCTGATGGGTGCTGGGGGGTCTCACAATAGGGACATTTCCTTGTGTGCTTCTGCATTAACAGCTCCATACCCCTGCTGAGGCTGGAAAGAGTTCTTGCTCCATGGTTACAGAGCAAACTGTGCACGGAGCACTGTGGAGGATGCTGCCCCATCCCTGACCCTCATTCAGCAACAGTCAGGGATTTTAGCTGAACATCCAGGAGGAGCATCCCCCTGCCCTGCACCTCGAGTGAATATCTGCTCCCAGTACAGCAGGCAGGCCAACAAAGGCACTGGTGATGCCCCACACCTTGCTCTGCCCTGGCTCCCCCAGGGATGCTCAGTGCTGTCTATGGGTACATCCCTGTGCTCCTTCAGCTGAAAGCAAGCTGAGTGATGGGTACCATGGAGCTCACTCCAGCCCTGAGATGCTTGGTGGTGGAATCCATGGCTTCACTTGACGTTTGCTAATATTTATGAATTATGTGAAGCAGATGTAGAAAATAATTTGTTCTGTTAATACCTAAAGTCAGCATTAAAAGAAAATGATGCTCTGCTTTTCCTGCTCTCCTGGCCTGCTTGGTAGCTCTCTCACAGGGAAGACACACTGAGCCTGTCCATGCTGCGGCCTTTGGGGCATTTGGTTTTGGGAGTAACCATGGAAGGTCCTAAAAGCCATTGCAAAGCTCCTGTGAGATGCTGCATCCAACCTAGGCTGTATCGGCACTGCACCCAGCCCTGTGCTTGCCTGGTGGGCACAGTGCAGGGCAAGCAAAGCTGGGGCATGCTGCAGGAGTTCTGCATGGAGCCTCTATCCTGGCCCTGGCCATCCACCCTCCTGCAGCCGTGTGTTACTCAGCTGCCCAGCCAGGAAGTGAATCCCGGTGGGATGGGCAGGAAATAGTTAAGCAAGTGGCAAGCAATGGCCCACACTGGCCTGGCAGGTCCTAGACCCCAGTGTCACCCTCTGGTGTGGGCACTGTGGCCATCACCAGTCACCAGCTCCGGGTGAGGCTGGAGGAGCATCAGGCAGAGCTGAGGACTCAGTGTTCCAAGGGATAGTCCTCCCCATGGTCCCATCTGCCTGTAGGACTCACCTGGTGTCCTGCAGGTGATGTCCTTTCTTGGTTTCCATTCCAGCCCCATGGCTGAGCACACCATCCAAGGGGAGCAGCCAGTAATCCCAGTGCTGCCAGCCCCATAGGGGAAGCAGCCATGTTATCCCCCTGGGGTGGCTGTGGTACCCAGCACTGGAGCAGGGATACTGAAATGCTCACTCAGCACCTGCATCTCTAACAGCACAGCCACTGAACATCCTTGGTTCCCCAAACCTTCCCTGGCTTCTCCCTCCTCCAGATCATGATCTGAATAGTGCTTGATGGATTCTTTTTCCTAGTATCATCTGACCTGCTGATTTTAGTACCTGCAGTATCCCATTGACGCAATCTTGCTGTTTGCTCGTTTTGAACCTCTTGCTTGCTATCTTAATACAATACACGCTGTCCATTGGATCAGCCCAGCCAGGTCCTGAGGACAAAGAGACAAAAGCACCTGAGTGACAGCACCAACACATCACCCTTGCAGCAGCCACATGGGGACTAAGGGCAAGGCCTGGGAATCAGCATCACTTTTGTGAGTGATGCTCCTCCAGCTGAGGAGCTGGGGATGTGCGGCTCAAGGATGGGGTGCTCACGCCATGACCAGACACAGCCCATTGGCCTCACTTCACTCCCTACACAGATCACAGAATCACCAGGTTGGAAGGGACCTCTAAGATCAGCTTGGATTCACCTCCTGCACCACCAGGACAAGGAAATACATGTCCTAGCTAAATCCAGGGGACTGGTTTTGCTGGGAAGCCCAGTTTAACACCAGCACAGGGTTTGGTGCTTGTAGTTTGGGAAGTTAAAGGACAACCATGCCCAGGATTGCATGTTTTGTGCCAGGGAGATGCTGCCATCCACTGCCCCAGTGCCCTTGGTGCCCTGTGCTATGTCCAGCCATGGCACCACGGGCCAGGGCTGTGTTTGCTCCCTGGCAGCACCGGGCCAGGGAAACCAGCTGCCGGCTGGGTTTCTGTTTGGGAGGGTATGGAAGGGTGTTCTCCAGGGTGTGCCAGCCCCGGCCTCCACCCTGCTTTCACAAGTGCCCTCTCCGAAAGGAGCTTGTTGTTCTCGGCCATGGAGCAGAGGCAATTAGCACCAGTGAGGCTCTTCCATGGAGGCTGGGCTGCCAATGAGCAGAGTAATGGGGCCTGGGGATGAGCTGAGGGCAATGGGGACGGCCGTATCCCCTTCCCATATCCAGGGCATGTAGAGCCCGGCTCCATCATGAGCCCACTGGGATGCAGCAACCCAGGCAGCCTGGGGGGATTGAAAACCCAGGGACATCTCCTGGGCTGGGGGTTCGAATGCCCTGTCCTGCAAGGGCTGCATCTCCATGCCTTGTAGGATGCAACCTGTTTGGAAACCAAGGAGCAAACCTAAAGCTCTGCAATAAGCATGAGCCCAAAAAGCAGGCGCTTGCCCTGGGGCTGCTGACACCTCTGACAGCCACCCCTATGCACACAGACCAGCCTCCTCACCCCACCTGAGATAGGCATGGGTCTGAGCCCACCTCCTGGGCTTTGCAACGCTGCCATGGCTCAGTTCTGGTCTCTCCTTGCAGACACAGAGATGATCACATTGGTCACAGGGCTCAGCAATCCCAAGCACCATTTCTGGGCTTGGTTTTAGCTGCATGGGGACGTGTCCCATGGTGCTTGGGTACTGTCACATCACCAAACCTCTTCAGTGGCTCTCTGGAGGAAAGACAAGCTCAGAGAAGGACCTGTGTCAGCATCAGCCCAACCCCAGCAACTGCTTGGGTGCTGCAAAGCAGAGAGGCAAAGTTAGGGAGTGTGTAAACCCTGGCTGCCCAGCAGCCCCTGGATACCTGCTGCATCCTGGTGCCCAGGCAGGGAAAGGCTCTGGCAGGTTCCAAGCCAACAAATCCACTTCTCCCTGTCATCCGCTGCAACAAACTGGTCCCCATTGCACTGGAGTGACCGGGATGTGAGCCAGGGCAAATCACTTCCCTTCTGTGTCCAGCACCAACCCAAAGGCACGCTTCATCCCTGGAGTATTGGAGCAGGAAGCTGGTTTGTGCCCAAGGGCAGAGGGTGAAGTCACACGTGTGCATAAGGAAGGGGATGAATTTACCACCATCACCTCACCTGAAAACTGGCCTTAGGTTATGGGTCCTGCTTGCAGCAGCACTTGGTGACCATGTTTCTGCTGCACCCCTGCTGCCTCTCAGCCCTAGTGCGCTGTGGGTCGCATCCTGCTCTCCGAGCCCCGGTCCCGGCAGAGGGAGCTGTGACATTATCCAGAGCTCTCCTTGCCCGTTGGCAGCTTTGGAGAGGGACCAAAGCAAACAGGCCCTGGTGCTGCACAGCCCTCACAGGAACCCGCTGACTCAGCACCTCCGATCCCTCACCCTTTCGCCTGCAGCTGAAGCCAGGAGCTGCGCAGGACTCGTGATTTCAGATGGAAAGCACTTTTAGCTCTAAGAATCCCTTACAAAACTCCTCCTCTTCTTGTGTCTGAGCAGAAAGGGCTTGGTCCTTGGTGTTGCGGTGGTGTTCCACTGATGCGGGAGCATCTCTGTGTGCAGCAGCACAAGGCTGGGTCCCCGCAACTCTCCCTGGGGGGGTTCCAGCCACTTAAGGGGCAGTAGGACACAGAGCCACTTTGCAAAGAGTATTTCTTGCTTGCAAAGAGTACTTTTCCTCCCCTCCACACACACACACACACACACACACACACACACCCCAGGGCAGGCACAGGCAGGGAGCAGCACAGCTCCACACCAAACAAATCCCCATCCTCCAAACAGCAAAACCACAACTTCCACAGCTCCAAAGCATGGTCCAGATCTCAGCCAGGCCGGGGGTGGGCACGCACAGACTGTCAGGAATCATCGTGCTCCGGTCATCCCTTATCATTTGCATCCTTGAGATAAGGCAGGATAAGCAGTACCAACAACAACATGCGGCATTTCTCTGATCTGGTGGTTTGCATCACAGCCTGAACAGGGCTGTTGACCCATGGCAAGGGGCTGTTGACCCTTTCCCATAAGGAAATATATCACTTCCCAGACCCTCATCCTGTTGCTGCACCCCAGAACCACCCCTGCCACCCAGGAGCCATCCATAGGTCATGCATAGGTACAATGGAGCTGAAGGTTTGGATGGGGAGTGCAGTGATCAGTGAGAGGCGCGATGGGTCTGTGCAGAACACTTAACGTTACGGTTCAGAGCTGTGTTTTGAGCACTGATGCTTTAGGGATGCTTGGAAGAGGCTCTGGTCTGCAGCCTGCTCTTATGCTCAGTCCTGGGATGCTCCTGGAAGCAAAAGCCAAGATCCTTCACACAAACTTCACTTCAATGCCCTGGAGAGATGGGACAGAAACACTGCCTCCATGGGACAGCAGTTTGACCACTGAAAGGCACCTACCAACATGGTCAAACCATCTTCATTTCAGAAGACAGCATGGACTGGACTCCTGGATGGGCTGGCTAAAGGCAGAGCTGGCACAGCCCCAACCCACAGTAACCAAAACTGCCTTCCAAAAACACAGCAACAAACAATACAACCAAGAACCAGAAGAGAGACCAGGACTCCCCATCCCTCTGGCTCCTGCAGCCCAAACCCCACATCAACCACTCGCTCAGGAAAGAATGGATTGTAACTGTTTATTTTAGGTCCCTTTGTTAGCATTGTCACCTATCTCCTTCCACTCCTGGCTTGTGTGGTCTCGCAGCCATGGACAGCACAGTGCAGCCCTCTTCTTCCTCTAGCAAGCAGTGAGCATCATCCCTTCAAGGTTGGCAGGAGCTGCCTGGTCCGATCTCAGCCTTCATCCCTCCATACCAGGTACCACCTGGGAGCATCGCACAGGCAGGGAGCAGAGCGAGGGAGCAGAGGGACCGGTGGGGATGGCTGTAGCTTTCAGCTGGCCCAGGAAGGGAGTCTCTGGCTTGTGTTTTCTGGCAACTTAGAACTGGGTTTGTTTCTGGATCATTAAAAAAAGAGATGACGATGCTATCTGCAAAGGGAAAGAGAGAAACCCATCAGCACCCTGAGGATCCCGGCCTGAGTGAGCTGAAAGCTGTGAAACCAGCAAGAAGCACACAGCTATTTGAAGGCTGGGAAGCCCAAAGAACACAGTGAATTGGGGTGTCAGGAGATGTGGCAGTGTGGAGATGTGCACTAATGCCTTCCCTTCACCTCCATGGCACATGGTCCTTCAAAGCAAACCAACCAACCACAGAACAGCAACAATTCCAACCCAGACATGCAGTTTCCAAAGGTCTGAGTAAGATCTCAAGTATCTGGAGAAGGATTCCCAATGGCACTGGACCCTGCCATCAGCCTGGTCCCACCAGGAATTGTGGCTGATTTCCTAATGTCTCCTAAAGGTCAAGAGTCAAGACAAGCCTGAGCATGGTTGAAAATCCCAGCTACAGGGACACAGAAGAACCAGACCACAGAGCAGTCTGCATTCATACAGGTTATGAAACCAAACAAGGGCTTCACGTCCTGCCCAGCCACATTAGGGCTGTTGAGTAATGAACTAATGCTATTGCTACCTCTATGAACTCTCATCGTTTCCACACAAGCAGGAATTTGCCCACACACGAAAGCACTGAGGTTACCTGGACTCCTACTTTTCCAGGTGGGTTGAAACCAAGACCTTACATTGTCCCCATCTCCACCTGCTGAAGGGTTTAACCTCTCAGAGGCCCCATCTCCTACTTACAGTTCAGTGTCTACAATGACATCTGGCTTCTCCAGAGTCTGTCGTCTCCTCTGGATGGCATCCACAATCTTTTTCCTGGGTCCTAACGGGATATTGATGCTCTTCAGGTCATTGTCTGAACATAGCATGAGGGCCTCCAAGTCAATCTTTTCCTTCTTCAAGATGGAGATGAACTCAAACATGTGCAGGGAAGCCAGAAAAGTCTCCAAGGGGCTGGTGTCTGGTTCATCATCATCATCTAAACCCAGCTCCACTTCATCCCAGGGCAGCTCCTCCGCGTTCCTCTCCTGCAGGCTGTTGGCACTGCCAATGCTATCATTGAGACTTGGCGAGCGCTGCAGGCGGCTCCGCAGTTGGACACCTATCCCATCCGTGTTGTCTTCCCCCAACGTGCCAGCGTCTTCCCGGCCGATCCCAAAGAGCCCACCGCTGACATAGTTGCGCCGGAACACCATGGTGCCCAGCCCGGGGCGGTTGAACAAGGAGTCATGGCCAGAGTCAGTGCTGACTTCCGAATGGGCCGAGTCCATGTGCAAACCCGGGTCACTTATGGCACGGGAGACAGTGTCTTCATCCGTGAGGAACATGTCTCGGATATTACGCCGGGTCCATTCCTTAGGGCTGGCGTACGTGCCCTGCTTCACAAACATGACATCGTTCCCCAGCTGCACACCGGACAGGGACCGCACGCTTTTCCTCCCATCCTCATAGATCTTGAATGTCCCATCTACCTGCTTCTTCTTCTCCAGCTTCTTCTGTATCTTCGTCTTTCCCTTGGCTGTACCATGAATGGTGGCTTGTGAGTATGGCAGGGAAGTCACCATAGACATGTGCTGGAACTTCTTGCTTAAGGTGCTACTTGAATAGCTGGAGAAGCTCATGGTATCCGAATTATCTGACATCTCCTTTCTGTACCGCTTCTCCATCCTTTCGTGGTGCTTCTTCTGCAGCTTCACACAGTCTTTAATCCTCCTCTCCGCATCCCTAAAGGCCTTGTCCTTCAGTTTGCTCACCAGCTTGGGGTTGAGGCTGCTTTGCTTGGCAGCAATGGAGTCCAGGTATCGCACACACTCCATGTGCCCCTTCATGGCTGCCATGTCCAGCGGGGTATGGTAGTCATTGTCCAGGCACCAGATGTTGGCCCCAAAAGAGATGAGGAAGGAAAGGCAGTTGAGGTGGCCATTGGCTGCTGCCAAGTGCAGAGGGGTATTCCCCCAGATGTCACATTTGTCTGGATCCCCCCTAGACAGCAAGAAAGGAACCGGTTAGCAAATAGGCATGGCTGAGATAGCTACTGAGATATCCCCACTTGTGCAGGGCCAAATCAGCACCGTGAACCATTGCATCCTCAAAATATGAAGCTACATGTCCCACAGCTTAATTTTACAAGGGTTTCTGGAGGGGTGTACCACTGACATGGAATCATGGGCCTGACGTGCAGGTCATGACATGAATTTAGCTCTCAGGAGACACATGTTCCTTCTTGCTGGCCTTGGCCTTGGGGTTCTGTGGGGGTTTTTGCTGTGCCACGCTTGGTCTCGATTGCACGCCTTGGAGCGCATTGGTGTTAGCACATCCTGAGAATCCAGTTTCAGAGAAAGTGGAGATTGGGTTTCTGCACTCCTCAAGAGCAGGGCACTCGACTAATGCCATCGGCATCTCTTCTCACACCGTGCCAGCCCCTACCCCTCTACCCTGCTGACAGGGCACAACCAATTGCCCACATCTGCCTCCCAAGCCAGGACGGACACAAAGGTGGGATTCAAGGGAAGCTGGCCCTGCTGGCATTCCTATTTGTGACCTGCTGAAACAAGAGCCAGTTCACACCCCTGCTGGCACCAGCCTTCTCCCCAGCGCATGTGCTAATGATATGCAGGCAGCAGCAGTATCTGTCAACAAGGAGCTCTCCCTTCCTGCACAGGGATAAGGCAAAGCCTTTTATTAAGGTTGTGCAGCTCCACCACCCTCAAGAGCAACTCCCTTGGGCAGCAAGGCCCTTTCATCACCACTCTTCCTCCACCATGAAGACCTCAGCTCCAAGCCCTGCTGACATTTAGTCTGGAAAGCAAAGGCACACTTAAGACTGTCAACCAGTGCTACTTTACTGCTTGCTGCTTTAGGACCTGTGTTGAGAAGAGCTGGGAGCAGCAGAACCCAAAACCCCCTCCCCAACCCCATGTGCTCTGTGCTATGGCTCATCTCACTTGGGAGAGCCTGAAAACTACATCAGGAACAGAGATCACAGGAGCCAAGGGATTCCTATCCTGCTCTGCTTTGCATCTTCATCCCTTGCACCCATAACAGCTTTGTGCTCATCCAGCACATCCACCCTGCCGTAATAGAACAGCAGAGCCAGAGCAGAGCCACCGGCTGGTGTAATGACTCAGTTGCATCACTCAGGCTTTGCTGACATCTAAGCTATGTAATCCTGAAGGGAAATGATTCCACAAAAGGCAGAAGCAATAAAGACAGTGTCCAGAGCTTGAGCTGGAGATTATTTGAACCCGAAGTGTAAGCTATTCCCTAAGAGCTGCTCTGAGGAGCGCTCAGCTTTCCCCTTGGGGAAGCATCACCAGCAGCTCCACCATACTTGTGTTTTCACAGAGTTTGTAGAAACTCAGTGAGCCCAACCCTGAGCCTTTGACATCCCTCCTAGAAGCAGAGAAAGGCTTCAAAGATGAGCGTTAGGGCAGATCACAGGGTTGAGGAGCCCTGAAACCAGCCAAAGGAGGAGCTGTTAGTGCTGTAGCAATGCCCAGTTTCCAGGAGCCGTAACTCCCCAGCCCTCGCCTCTACCCTCGTAGTAACATGTCCAGGCTGGGAAATTCATGGGGAGGATGAATATTTCATGAATTGCAAGGGAGAAGTGAATTATTGATGGGGCTGGCTCAAAGAGCCACTGAAACTGGAACCGTGGGCTCTGCAGTGGGGCTCCGGTGCGTGGAGGGTGCTTGGTTTGTTTACATGGGCTCCAAACAGGCACATGTGTGCCCAACACGGGTGGGCAGAGGAGCCAGGGCACCCTGAGGGTCCCAACGGGTACAGGGACTCATGATGCGGGCAGGGGATTAGCAATGGACTCACTAGAAATCATTGTGCTCCCCAAGCCAAGTGTGTGGATGCTCTATCCACAGAGCCCATTGTCATGGCCGGCTGGCTCAGGTGACAAAGGGCAAGGTCTTGGGGGATTCCTATTTGAAGGCCTATTTCCCCCTCATGAGTAAGTGCATCAAAACCACCTTTCCCTGGACATTTCCACTGTCTAAAAGCCAAGAGCATTAAAGCAAAATTAATCTCTAGGTCCTTCTGCCCTGTAAATGTCTGCTGCAGGTGCTGAAAATGCATCCGAAGGGAAGGAGAATGGTGACTTGCAAAGTAGAGGTGTTTGATCCAGCACAGATAATAAACATGAGGCCCTCCCTTCGGCAGGTGTCTGAGCAAACCTTCCCCTCCAGGGTGCTGCACATGAGGAGATGCTGACTGCAGGGTCCACTAAGTGGGAACCTATGTTAATAACAGGGAAAGAGCCCAGCACTTCTCAACTTCAAAGTGTTTTCGAGTGCTGAGTCAACTCCTGTAATAACCATTATGAAAAACACTGTTAATTGAGCCCCTTAGGTGGACGTGTGCGTGTCCTGAGTCACATTCCCTTTGCACCGTGACAGGCACACTCACTCCCTTCCTGGTTTTCCCCCTCCACTTCTCCCATAGGATCTCAATTAGCTGGAGAATCCAGCGGCACTTACACACGTCCTTCCCTGGCTGCATGCATGAAGTTCCTCTGATAGCATTGCGCTGGCTCATGCCCTGGCTCGTGTGTGAAGGATCAGGCCTTCAGACCAGGAGCCAGCTGGGTGCTGAGTGTCTCTGTCTCCCATAAACACGTTTTTGGATATAAGAAGAGGAAAACTCCTCCATGGCTGGAGGAAAAAAAAACCCACCAGCATCAACATAGCCAGGGCAATGAAACAAGTAAATAGAAATGGGCAGAAAGGAAGAGGTTTTGCAGCCAGAGCAGAGCCTTGGGTGCTTTGGTAGGTCTGGGTGGTGGTAGGTCAAGGATTCAGCTTTTCTCCCTCCCAAATCCATCACAGATGCTTGTAGGTGAGGTTCCCCTCAGGGCTCCCTGCCTCTTGTACCAACAGAAAGCCAGGCCAGCAGCTACTGGTGCTGGTGCTCATGACTGCAGTGCTAGCGCCTGGGGCCATGTCTACTGGCTCAGCACTTCCCTATGCCCTCATCTCAGGCTGATTCCAGGAGCCAGCTCAGGCGCCAGAAGCAATGAGGCTACAGCCACGTTCCACACTGCTCCTTCCCCTTCCCAGCCCAGGGCAAGGCATCCCTAGCACGGCTACACTGTGGGCACTGCAGGGTGCAGGGGATGCTCATCACCTTCCCATGCTCTGCTGCAGCCTCCACTGCAACCGGCCCCAGTCAGGGCAATGAGACTCCTTTGAGCAGCCTGGCCCTCTTGTCCCATCCCACCTGCTGCTGAGCTGCACCCCTCTACCATCAACATCCACAGCAGCCGTGATCCCCATTGTAAGAAGGGAAACTGAGGCACCTCTGCATAGAAACACCAGTTGACAAAGCTAAATGGAGCCCTGTCTAGCAGAAAGAACATCCTCACCCCTCCTGTGATCTGCTCCAAGGCAAGGAAGTCCTGGCTCTTCCCAGCTGAGGGCCCCAGATCCATTGTTAACTGGAGCTGGACTGATGCCCACCACTGCCACTGCAGTTCATAATTAACCACACTGAAGAATTACTGCCTCTGAAAAGCTGCAGTGCTAAATGCCAGCCTGCCTCTTCCCAGCCAGCGTGTTAATTGAGTTTGCTTCTCTCACTGAAGCCCAGCCAGGAGGAAGAAAAAGGCTTTTTGTATTGCAGACAGGAAGGATGAGCCAGTGCTGATCCCTCCATCCCAAACCCTCTCTCCATCCCCATGCAGAGGTGTCTCAGAGGCACAGGCACATCCCCAACTGTTATGGACTAGATAACCCTAAGTATCCATCGGACACCAGTACCACTGCCCTGTGCTGGCAAGGAGGATTTGGTGTTTCTTGCTGCCCCATCACACCTTGTGCCTCAGCATCCCCCTGCAACCACCCCCCTCACATCCTGAACCTTCTCCCATCCCATCCCTACATGGAGCCAACCCAGCCCCGATGCCTCCACTAACCCCAGCACCATTCCATGCCTCAATCCCACATTGTCCTGCCTCACAGTGCAGGGCTTTTCATGCCAAAGAATAACAGGGGCCAGAGAGAAATGCCCTGACATTTGGGGACAGACAGGGACAGTAACATACCCAACACAGAGCTGAGTTTCTTCTCTGAACAAGACAAAGGCCATTGCACATCATCCTAAGCACTAACAGTAAATCACAGGGGCTGCCCATGGGCTCTCCTGAGTCCTGCATCATTCCCCCTCTTACAGACCCAAAGCCAGCTCCAGGGAGCAGAGAGGAGCCTGCAGTGAGCAGAGCAGGGGGGCAAGGAGCCTTCACTGATCAATGTGTGGTCCCGAGCAAGGGCCTGACACACGGAGATGGATGCAGGGATGTAAACACACCCTGCAGCCCACAGACATGTTCTGTTCCACCACCCATCATGGAAAGGGCACTGGGCTTTTGCCAGGCTATTTTCCCTGTCAGGAACAAATGTATATCAGGTTGTTAATTAAACAGCAGCCGAGCTGCACTCGGACATGATTGAGCCCACAGGGACCTTCTAATGCAATGTGGATTTAGAAGTGAGGCCTCTCTGTGGAAAAGGCTTTGTGGAAAGGCAGAAACTGCTGGTTTGGATGTGTGGGTAGGCAGGGCAGGCTGCAGGGTGTCCTGTGATGGAGGTGGGCAGTATAATGACATATAATGATATAAGGAGATATAAAGTCAGTCTGAAAGGCCTATGTTGTGGTCAATACAAAGCCTTTCTGGAGGGGTGTTCATCCATGTCATGGGCCTTTCAGACCGATCTTTTGGCCATCAAAGAATCTTTGGAACCATTTCTGACTTCAGGGTCTCATTCCCAGAGCTCCTGCCCCTGCCTCTGGCTCTGGGTGGCGATCCCCCTCCTGCCAGAGCTTAGGGCAGGTTTATGCTGGGCACAGTCTCTCTATGCCCACAGTAAATCCCCCATCCAGGGAAGCATCACAGGGCTCTCAGCTCAGGAGCATCTCAGGATGCACCACTCAGAGGGATGCCTTATCCCCTCCAGACTCCAAAATCCAACTTTCCTCATCACACTCCTATTGCTTCAGGCACTCAAAGACTTCTCACTATCAGACCAGAGCATCAGGAGATGCTGAGAGCCCAGGAACAGGCACAGTGATCGGGTACAAGAGCTGCAAACATAGCCCAGGGTGGACATGAAAAATGCCTGGTTGGGAGCTGATGGCCCCACCAAGCCCTGACCCTACCTGAACAAGCAAAGCCCTTCCTGGGAGGGATGCTGAGCACCCAGGCTGCCCACCTCAGCACTAGCACTTACCATTAGAATAAACCAAATCAAGATCAGCACTGTCACTGATCTCTGAACACAAGGCAGAGGTCACCCCGCTTTGGTGCTCAGAAAAGCTCCTAGAGCAGAAGAAAGCACTGGCACATCTCCCTTGGGAGGCTGGTAACAACAGGAATGCCATGTACTGCTCCAGAAGGGACAAAGCATGGCAGACCTTGCCTTGAGTTCCTCCAACACCTCCAGTCTGACAAGCCCCCCGGGTCCCACTCCCATCCCTTCTCTACACCCATGCATACAGAGCCAGGGACCCTGAGGTTTGGTAGCTCAGGGTGAGGTACTGAGATCAGCATTGAGCAGCCCCAGGGTGGGAGACTGGATTTGAACCTGCTTCTGGGGACCTGCTCCTGGCTTTCCTGGGCTCTGGGTGCATTACAGGCTGCCCAGGGGTCACATTCTGAGACCCTGCTTTGGGTTAAACAGACAAGCATCCCTTGGCACTGCACACATCACTATGTGAGCATTTACTGGGACAAAAGGAGCAGTTATTCTCTCTGCCCCCTCAATTAAAAGGGTTTTTTCCATGGCAGTGACCCAATGTGTTTGCACTGGATGTCTTTACAGACTCAGGACTACAAAGCACTTGCAGGGGGAATCCAGTCCCTGGGCAGCTGAAAGCAGGGTTTGAAGCAGTTATAGGGTAAGAGGAGCTGGGAAAGCACACAGTGGTTATCAGGAGCATTGGATTGGATTCAAAGCACCACAAGGACAGAAAAACAACAGGGGGGAAGGCATGCTATGGACAGAAACTATCATTCTGTGGGGCACCTGCATCCACGCTGACCTACAAGAGGGGAAGGGGGAAAGATGGGGTCCGAGCTACTCTGTCCCCAGGACCAGCGCCGTGCATTCACCACTGCTCACCCTCTGCTGACGATGAGGCGCAGGGCATCCAGGTTGCCGTGGTAGGCAGCCCATAGGGTCGGGGTCATACCATCCTCATCCGGAGAGTTCAGGTCCTTCTTGGTGGCTTCCTTCAGGAGGTCCAGGTAGCCGTCCCGGGCTGCTCGGTGGTACTGGTCATTCATGGTGGGCAGTGGTCCCCGGGCGAGGGCATGGGTGCCCAGAGGGTGCTCAGAGGATGGGCATGGACGCGGGGAAGGGGAGGGCTCGCCTCGCACAGCGCCGCTGTACCAGGACACCTGAGAAGTCCCGGCCGCTCCAAGCACAGCCAAGCAGGCGCTCCAGCGCTTCCCTGGGTCCTAAGCATCCTCCAGCCCTCACGGCTCCTCGCCACAACCCTTTCACGCACCAGCAACACGACACGTTACGGCTTCCAATTAAGCAGCATCACTGCGTCGGGCTCAGCAGCGCTGTGGGCACGGAAAGAGCTCCACAGGTCTATGTGTCCCCTGCACAGAGCAGGCGGCCAGGTACCTGCCTAGTACCCCAGCTGCAGCCATGGGAGGAAGTGAGGGCTGATGGAACATAAACCCCCGCTGCCCCTACTTGCAGCCCCAGCAGAGAAGGGCAGGAGCTGGGACCTGGATGGCTGTTCCTGCTCCATGCAGAGATAGTCAAGAGAAGTTTGGCAACTGGCCTGATTTCAAAGCAATGTCAGGGTTGTTTTCCTGGTATGGATGGATGG
Source organism: Agapornis canus (assembly GCA_036873685.1). NCBI lineage: Eukaryota > Metazoa > Chordata > Aves > Psittaciformes > Psittacidae > Agapornis > Agapornis canus. The sequence continues at coordinate 15,643 of JBAFWW010046445.1, forward strand.
ATAGATAGATAGATAGATAGATAGACAAACAGATAGGTAGAAAGAAAAGAAAGAAAAGAAAGAAAAGAAAGAAAAGAAAGAAAAGAAAGAAAAGAAAGAAAGAAAGGGAGATAGATGTGAAGATTAAGGGCACAGACCCAGAGGTAGAGTACAAGCTGGATCGTTTATTGCAAGTAACAGTCAGGGACAGATCACTCTTAATTGCCTGCTGTAGTTCCTCCTTCCCATGGTCTCTGACAGTTTCAATACATTCCAACCCCCATAGATAGATAGATAGATAGATAGATAGATAGATAGACAGATACATATCTATATATATATTTCCCTATATATATACGAGGAATTACTATATATTATTGTAATTGTATAAAAATAATATATATTGTATACTAACACCTATTTTATGTATGTATATATGTGTATATATATTGCTAGGGAGATAGATACATACATTTCTGTCCCTGATAACCTGAAGTAACTCACACAGGCTGGAAAATTTCCCTTCCTCATCGCCTCTCCCTCTCTGGACAGCACAAAACGTGCCCAAACCAATCCCACTCCTGCCCGTGGCTCAGCACTCCCACAATGTGCACAATGTCCCCTCCAGTGTCCCTTCCGCTGACACCGGATACCCGGCTGCGGTGAGCCCGGCAGCCGCAGGCAATGCCTCCAGCGCAGGATTCCTGAGCCCCGGGCACCCTCTGCCGTCGGGAGAGACAGAGCCAAGCCTGGATGTTGACCCAAGAGCTGTCGCAACGCCTTGTGCAGAGCACTGAAGTGTATGCCCTGGGACACGCTGTCATGCAGGAGGAATTTCCTGCCCCTGGCTTGTGTGTTTTACCTACCGCATCCTGGTCCTGGCTCTGGGGATGGAGAGTTTCAGGGCTGGACCATGTGTCTGCCACCGTGGGCCTGGGACACACAGGGGGTTTGGAGAGGATGAAGGAAGATCAAGGATGAGAAAGCAGGGAAGAGTGGAAAAAGGGGGAAAGACTGAAAGAGAGCAGCAGGGAGGGCTGGAAGGTAACGGGCAGAGAGGAGGGAAGATAGAGAGAAAAGCAGACCCACAGGGTCTGCTCACATCAGCACATTCATGCTCACCTGCTCAGCCTCCTTGAGTGAGTCCTGGTGGGATGCAGTAGACAAGGAGATGTTTGTGGCTGGGATCCTTCCAGGTGAAAAGCAGCGCAGTAATGCCTGCAGTTCATTACAAGGTGATTTAATGATTCTTGTATTATTACTAATTAAGCCTGTTACACTGTGGCTCCCAGGAAGGACCAGGAGCATTGCTCGAGGCAGTTAATGTTCTTCCCTCTGTTGTTGGCTGTTAAGGACAAAAGAGAGAGTATAAATCAGTGCGTTTCGCTCTGTGTGGGACTCTGATCATCCCCTGTGCAGAGCATCACCACTGCCAGCTCGGATTCACTACAAGGGGGTCTGGGCTCCTCTGGGAATGGCTACAGACAGAGATCAACCCCTCACCCCAAAGAGGAGCCCTAAGGCTCGGCAGGGCCCAGGCAGGGCAGACCCAGCAGTGCTTTGTGACAGCCGGTTGGTGGCAGCACGGGAAAGAGACACGAAGCTCTCCCGGGGCTGTAGGGGAGATGCGAGCTCTCTCCTCCACCATCCCGCTTAGTTCAGTTTGATGCTGTCCTCATAGGGCTGCAAGAAGGAGCACAGGGGTGAGGAGGCAGGAATAGGACTGAAAATGCACAGCAAACAGCCCTGAGCTGTGCTTGCCCCAGAGACATCTCCAACAGAGGTGTGCTCATGAGGGAATATAGCTTGTCCCCATTCAGTCAGATCAGGCTGGGGGTCCTTCACCTCTCCATATAACAGCTAAGACAAAGCTCTCCCCTCACCTGGCAAATCACGGAATCCCATCTGCCCTGTGGTTCGTGCCATGACTTCTTTCTTCCTGAAAAGACACAAGTTAAACTCCTGCCCGCAAGAGAAAGGTGAACCCACCCTGAGAAGTCAAAGGCAATGCGTCAGCAAAGGGACACGGATTCCAGCCCCTACATCCTGCCTTGCTCTAAGCATAAATCTTCCTCATTGTTGCCACCGTGGGTGAGAAAATATTGAGCTTCCCTTGGCACCGAATTGATACCAATGCAAACTTCTTCCTTCTCAAAAGCATCACAGGTGTAGGGGGCACTGATTTGAATAGCACAGGGTGAGGCACAATATTTGTTGTGCTCAGCCAAGCAGAAAGCCAAGCCCCAAGCCATCAGCAAAGATAAGTCCTTCAACCTAAGCCATCTTCTCCCCAGGGGACAGGACCCATAAGGGCAGGGAGATTAGTTTGATGGGGTGGCTTTGTTCACTGGTGACCATGACCCTGCGTCCGAGCAGCCCATGCCACCCGCAGCAGCGTTGTCACCTCGTGCTCTCCCCAGGTAAATAACAACCTTATCTCCTCATCTCTCTCCTGCTTCCCCAAAATCAGCTATTGCACAAAATGGATCACATGAGTTCCGCTGAGAAGCCCGTGGAGAACCGCAGCCGGCTCCAGACATGGTATAAATCACAGGGACATCCCAACGGGTATAAATTCTTCGGCTGACCAAGCTGCAGCGACAGGAAAGCTTCTCAGCCTGTGCAAAGAGCACAGATTGGGATCCCAGGCAGCAAACCAGGTCAGTGAATGGCTTTGAGTGGTTAATCTGCTTTGTTTCAGGCTTTTCATGGGGAATCAATGGAGTCCCAAGCTTGGCATGGGCAAGGGGGTTGAGAGGGAGTGAGAGCAGAGATAGCTCACACCACTCTTGCCGGAACTGGTGTAAGCTATGAGGTATGTTCCAAAGATTCCCAGGGCTTTCTTACGGTATGACAGTGGTCTGTTCCCAGCCAGGAAGTACATTTCTCAGTGTTTAGTGGTTGACATTAAGAAATCAAACCACCTTGGCCACCTGCCCCAGGATATTTGATCCCATGAGTGCCTTTCTTCTGCTTTTTCAATACCCACCTGAACGCTGTGTGGTGAATTAGGCAGCCTTGTTAAACTGAGCCAGGACCTCCCCAGCCAAAAGCATCTTGAGCAAGAGCACAGCCTTCAGGGAACCAGGAAGAGAAAGGCTGGAAATGAGCTCATCCCTCTTTTTGTGCTCCCTGTCTCAGCCTTCCCCATTCCTCTGGTACGTCCTCTGCTCCTCATCACATCCTGCTTTGGTCCAGCCCTATTCAAAATGAAGTGACTCCTTTCACTCATGGAGCTCTCCTCCCAACAGCATTGACCCTCAGCTAAAGCATTGGCTGAACCATGACCGAAGAGCCCATGCGCAAGAGCAGCGAGATCAGACACCCCACCTCCAGCATGGGCTGCGGACACAAGGATGACAAAGCCAGCCTGGCCTCCAGCCAGAGAACCTCTTTCAGCCACCAGCCCCATCAGCCTTCCTCCACTCCTGCCTCCAAGGAAGTGTGGAAGAAGGGCGGCCGCATGTTCTCCATCCTGCTGGCAGTGCACTTGGCATTGCTGGCCTGCACGCTGGTGAGCAGCGGGGCTTTCGAGAAGATCGCTGTGCATGACTACGATGTCTTCTTCCTGCTGACTGTCATGATGCTCGTAGTCATCATATGGATCATCTTCTACCTCTTTGGCACCTCCCGGTGCCCAGATGCCATCCTCTGCAAGGACTCCCATGCTGGGCCCATCTGGCTGAGAGGTAGGAGCTCTTTGGGGGATGAGGGTTGGAGGTGAGATGGGTCGAGATGCAGGGTGGAGAGTTCATGGGGGTATCAGCATCCATCTGGAGCACCATGTCCTGCTTCAGAAGGTGAGCTATTAGTTCTGCCACTGGTTTCATTACCAGGCCTCCCATTGTCTGCAAGAGTTCTTGGTCCTTTACACCAGGTTCCTTCCAACCTTACCATTGCTTTTGCAAGAGCTGTTAGTCCCAGCCAGACTGAAAATCCCTTCCAGGCAAAAGGAGTCTGTTGGTGCCAAGATAATTTGGGTGCTGGGAGAGGAAAAACAAGTAGAAGCAAAGCCTCTCCATGGCAATAGTTCCTCTTCAACTCATCTATCTGCATTAGCCCAAGTGTGCATGTGTCCAATCACAGACGTTTTGGTTCCTCAACAGGAGGCCTGATCCTGTTTGCCATTTTCAGCCTTGTGATGGATGTGTTCAAAATAGGATATTACTCAAGCTTCTACAGCTGCCTGTCTGCAATCAAAATAATCTACCCCATTGTGCAAGCAATATTTGTGGTCGTCCAGGTAAGAAAGTTATGCATTATCTGAGGGAGGGGTAAAGAGACGGAGCCACCAGTGGAAGCTGGAGCTCTCATCTCATGGACATAGTTCAACTCCCCCTGCATATAGAAGTGGCTTCACTCAGCCCTTATCCAGCTCGTATCATCCAACCACAATAGCTTCCAGCTGTGGAAACTCACTTTAAGGCATGGGTTTAAACTTGTTCCCATCCTGTGACATTCTGGCTTATGGCAGGATGCTTGTCACAGCCTGCATCCATCCAGGTCTCCTTTCCCATGAGGAGCAGAGATGGAGGAGGACAGTCAGGGCAGGGGCTGCCTTGCAGTTTGAAGTCCTACATAGAGGGCCATCTGCTCTGGGACAATGCCAAGCAGAGAATAGGTCAGATAGGGACAATTTTGACAGAAACAGGGCCTGGCCATGGGGAGAACAATGGCAGTGGGACAGGGCAGGAGAAGCAAAGAAAGAACAGACCACATCCATCAAAGGGCCAGGATCATGGATTAGTGGGCTGGGCGCAGATGGACCCAAGCAAGAGAGGCTCCAGCTTGCTCTCTGCTGAGCAGGGAGGTCTCTACTTGAGAACATGTGATTTGCTTGCTTGCTTTGCTGGAAATGACAACTCCTCTTCTCGTCCCTACCAGACGTACTTCCTGTGGGTCTCTGCCAAGGACTGTGTCCACGTGCACCTGAACGTCACCAGGTGAGCACTGATGCTCTTTGAACACCACTGACCCAGAAGAACCTGGGCCACTGCAAACCCATTGCTTCCTCAGTCAAACAGCTAAGGTGCAGCAAGGGGATAATCCCATCTGCCTTAATCCTGGGCAAAACCAAACCCAATCAGTGTCCAACCAGCCTTAGATCCCAGCTCAAGTGTTTGAGGTTTATAACCTATGGATGTAGCAGGGTTGGGATTCAACTCAAGAATACAAACATTACTTAAAGCAGATTAGTATTAACTGCACAACTAGCATTAAATGATTCACAGCTGATTTTTGCTTTCATGGGGAAGACAATGATGCAGTGGGCAAGCCTCAGCCTAAAACAAGATCCAGTTTTGCAAGACTGGATCTACTGGAAACCAATCCAGACCTGTTAATCTATTCACTATTGAGAGGCTCTTCCACAGGCAACAAGAGGAATCAGGTCTTTCTAATTCTCATGAGCATGGACCAAAGCTAGGCAGATAGCTACATGGCCTAGAGCAAATGCTTTGAGTTCATGAACTTTCTTCTTCTGCAGGTGTGGCTTGATGCTAACACTGACTACAAACTTAGCGGTGTGGATGTCAGCAGTGACAGATGAGTCTGTTCACAAAGCACATTCAAAGCTGAAGAAGAATGTGACCGATGAAATCTTCAGATGGCTTTTGAAAGGTAATTTGCCCATTTGTGGAGCCGTCTCATCCAGGGAAGGAGCCCACGAGGTAGAAGTTGTTCTGCAAGTCTGGTTTTATCCCTATTCAGAAGGCCTATTGAGAGCTGAAGGCTCGATTAACTAAGCTGGTATGTTAAGAGACAGCTCCTAATGTTCATGTCTTAATCTGTATCACAGAGGAGTCAGAAAGGTGGAAGGTTCTGTACAAATAGGATGGGAATGAAGGGAAGGAGAAGAGAGATATTTAACCTGCATCTAACTCTAGAAAGATCGTGAGCACTGGAAGGCTGAGATTGTAATGTCCTTGTTTTCAAAGTGGTCACATATTCTCTGTTTCTTCTGTCCTTGGCCTTGTTTTTCACTGACCCTGAGTATCCAGTTCCTCAGGGCTGCTAACAAGTGCTGGTTCTTGTTTTCATACCACTGCATCTGTCTGTTTCTATCTTGTTCCAGCGGGAATGAGAAGTAGCTCACCTGAAGAATGCAACTGCAACAGCCAAATCTGCCAGGTCTTCAAGAACGGCTACTTCTGGCTGTACCCTTTCAACATTGAGTACAGCCTCTTTGCCTCTGCCATGGTCTATGTCATGTGGAAGAACGTTGGGCGCTTCATAGACCACCACTCCCACCACGTTCACCGCCTGAAGTTCAGGCTCTTCCGAAGGACCTTCTTTGTAGGCATTGTGTTGGGCCTCATCACTCTGGTGAGTGGTTTGGGAGTCCTCATTCTTTATGAGGTGCAGGTAAATTCCAGCACTGAATCCAGCAAGAAGAGCCAAGCCCTCTCCATGTACTACATCTTCAACATTGTTTGTCTGGGGCTGATGTCTCTGGTCTGCATTGGTGGCTCTGTCATCTACCGGTTTGACAAGAGAGACATGGATCGGCACAAGAACCCAACCAGGACCTTGGATGTGGCCCTGCTCATGGGTGCAGCCTTGGGCCAATATGCTATTTCTTACTATTCCATTGTGGCCATTGTAGCCAGCACACCAAGGGACGCTATCAGCGCACTCAACCTCACCTATGCCCTCCTCATGATTGCTCAGCACACCTTCCAGAACATCTTCATTATCGAAGGCCTCCATCGGCAGCCTCCCAAGGAGGACCACAAGCATGATTCCCACCAAAAGGATCTCTATGGACTCACCTTTGTCAACATCAGTGCCGTGTCCCTCCGGATGCCAGACAGCGGCAGCACCTTGGCCCCTAGCACTGTCTCTGGCTCAGAAACCATCCATCCTTCTGACCTCGTGAGGTCCCTCACTGCTCCCAAGAAGATGAACTGGAGGAGGAAGTTCTTAAAGGAGATCTCCATGTTCCTCCTGCTGAGCAATATCATAGTGAGTGTCTGCAGGGAGAAGAGTTTGTATCACAGAGGGTGGGGGAGAGGGAAGCAAGCACAAGAGAGAAGTGTCTGGGAAGGAAAGGATGCAGCCCTTGCAAATCAGGTTCTCCCTGTGCCTTCCTTACACAGAGAGCACACTTAGATCTGTATGTGCAGCTGATATTCCCTTGTCACTTAAAAGCAAGAGCGACTGGCCTGGAGCTAAGACATTTTAGGCTACACCAAGATGAGCAGACAATAAAATCAGTGGGTACAAGAGCAGAATCAGGCTTAGTATTTTTTATTGGGTATTAGCAGATATGTAGAATAGTTTATTAAAAGCAATAAAATACATTTAAGCCTTCCCTTAGATCCCCACAGTAAGGATAGGAAGTGACAGATACCTGGGGTGAAGTCTGGGTTTCCTTGAGAAATGGCAGCACACCTCAAAATCCATGGCTTCGGAACCCAGATGCTGATCCCAGCTGCTGTGGGCCGAAATTGGACAACTTCAGCTGTTTCCACTTCCAGGGGAGCACAATTCCCTACAAAAGAAACATAGGGTTGCAGCTGCACCTCCAGAGAAGCCAAGCACATGCTTTGCCTCTAGAGACCCTCAGCTAGTCAGTCGCATCATGTCCTCATACTGACCTGACGCTTATGCTCACAGAGGCTGAGCTGACAACCCTCATGCAGCCACATACACACACCGGCTGAGCAGGGAGCACACAACGGAGCCTAAGATGCTCCCTTGCTCCATCCAATGAGCTTGGTCAGGCCAGGCTCATGCTCACACACAACGGGCTCAAGTTCTCCCCCTGGTGAGTGCTTCAGCGCTTGGCTCGAGCCTGCTCTGAATCGGAAGTGAGCTTAGATCATAAATCATCATAGAACCATAGAATCCCAGGCTGGTTTGGGTTGGAAAGGACCTTAAGATCATCCAGTTCC
>JBAFWW010046446.1:0-12849 GCA_036873685.1 Agapornis canus
CCTGGCAGTGCTCAAGGCCAGGTTGGACACAGGGGCTTGGAGCAAGCTGCTCTAGAGGGAGGTGTCCCTGCCCATGGCAGGGGATTGGAGCTTTAAGATCCCTTCCAACACAGACCAATCTGTGACATATCTGCCAAAGCCTGTGGTAGAGAGCACAAGATACATGGAAATAGGAAAGCAAAGGAGCAGGCATCTCAGGTGACTAACACCTTAAAGAGCAAAACATAGCAATCAAGTGTCACATCACACACACTGCTCAGTGAGTCACCCCAAAGGCAAAAAAGGCCAGCTTACAAAGTAATGCCTAGCTGGCAGGTCAGTCTGTCATTGCCAGAAGCTGCTGTGAGAACCTAAGTTTGCTATAACATGAGGTCAAACCCAGACAGGTCACTGCTCAGCAGCTTAAAAATCCATGCTACACGAGATGCAGCAGTTCGTGATGATTCTGGATTCTCACCTCTTTTAATCCCTGCTCAAGGGCTTATTATGTGTCTTCTGCACCTACACATTCAATAGAAGGGAGAAGGGTCTTTTGGTCACTACGGGATTACAAGTTAACAGTGATACCTCTGGCTCTGTTGTCTCCTTGGGCTATGCATCAGTGCCATTGAGCTGTAGTTTACTTTAGAGAAATCCATTCCTGCACTAGACTGCACTGGTCAGGTTAAACTTGAGGGGCAGGAATAAGCCTCCATGTTACAACTGGAGAAGGTAATTAAACAGGGACTATCCTGTACAGACTCCTTGAATTACTGTACATCTCCTCTCCAATCCACACATGGTACCAGCACCATCAACTTCTAAACCATTCACGCCCAGCAGTGGAATGTAAAGCTGAAGAGAGTTGGATGATCCCCTCAAGACACACTAAGCAGGCCAGATGTGCAAGGTTGCCAGGGGTTCTCCAGGACTTGGAGCAAACCAGCAGCTCTTCCACCCATTTCCAGCAGCTGTGGTAAACCAGCACTCAAACATTTTCTACTCACTTGAGGGAAAATGTCCTGCACCATCATCTCAAGGGAAACATCAGCTCTTTTCTCAGCCTATTACTCACTCTCAGCCTGCTTAATACCAGGAGGAGGTGGTGGCAGGGCACAGGGCCTCAACATACAAGTACAGTTGTGAAGAATCATTCCAGCTGACAGAGGTCATTACTTTTAGACTTCTGTTGCCAACTGCTTCTCAGCATTAAGATGACGGAATATTTATAGTGTATCTTGACAGCAGTTTCAAACCATCAAGTCACACTGAGCCATCATGTCTTGAGTCAACACTAGATCCTCTGTAAGTGCACAGAATGTTAACTCAGTAGCTTCTGACAATTACGACAAACTTACCTGCAAAATATGGCAAAAAGAGACACAAGGGAAGCTGCTTTCTATGAGATACCTGGCACAAACCATGCCTGCAGACAGACCATCCACATTTGGAGATGACTTGTCTGCAGTCAAGAGGCAAGTGCTATAGACTTAAGAATCCTGACAGACACAGCAGATTCTGTTCTGTAGGGGAGTATCCATTTCCTAACTACTGCTCAGATTACACGTGCCGCATGGATTGAACACCAAAGAATAACTATTTTAAAGCATTTCCCCCCTTGCACATTCCTTCTTTCTCAATCTCCAGGGTACTGCCCACCAGAAATACTATTTCAGACAGTATCTCAAAACTTTATCCACATTCCAGCAGCTCCAATGGAGCTCTGGAGCTCTAGACATACAGGCTACACACTACCCTGTGCTATCTGCAGCTATCCAAGGACACAGTGGTTAGCAGGCCACTGCAGGAACTTCTCTGGCACTCCTGCAGATGCTGCATTTAGAGCTCCACTCCAACTTCTTTGGCTGCCCTGCAGAGCTCTCTGATCAGCTGCACCATCACTGCTGTTTCAGATTGATTCCAGCTGCCAGAGACCGCTCTGCTCTCCCTGCAGCACTTGCTCCTCTGCTTCCAGTGTTCACACTTGAAAGGGGAGGCTATGAACAAGCATTGAGTAGTTCAGTTAAAATTCCACTTTCTTTAAAACCAGCCTGGGATGACACTAGAATAATGACAACCTGGAGTTCCAGATGGGGATATTTTATCTGATTATAATATAGAGGAATCCCCAAAACCGTATTCTGTGGTGCATCTGTGCTGTAGGCACTGTAGGATACTAGACTGTGGTTGATCTAGACAGCAAATCTGCATACCTTATGTAGCAAGACAGCAGCAGCCTGACACCTGGATAAGCTGTGAACACACACATTGAACTTGTCACCCTAAACAAACCCACAGAACCAATTCCATCCTTGCTAGACATCAGTCTGCTTGCATGTTGCAGTGCTTTCACACACCATTTTCTCTCTTACCACACACCCCTCTCCCATTTTATGGGTCACCCACTTATACTGCAAGCTGTTTGGGCCACACTGTGGTGCTTACCCAGCAAAAGAGGGCTCAGGGGTTCTGCAGCAAGCAAAAGCATTAGTACATCAGTCAGTGAAACACTGAACCCTTTAAGACACCACAGCATTAGAGAGCATGCACAATACAGCAGGATTTAAGCAGTCTCTTTATACACTTGATATGCTAAACACAACAGGAAGAAGTCATTAACTAAAGCTACTCAAGGATCTGACATCTTTAACACAATGCATGCGGATGTTGAAATGCCACAAATAATGTTGAAAAGATGTATGGAAAGCAATTGTAGCTGTCAGGACCTGAACTTCAGACTTTCTTTTGCAGCTAAACCTGACAGCAAAAATAGCACAGAGCAGCTTTCAATCAGACTGCATATATAAGCCTCCAACACTACTGGCACAAAAGAACATTGGGATGATTGTGCAAGAAGCGATGCACTTTGATTTTAGTTGGACAGGATGTTTGACTTGTGCATGTAACTGTGAGCCAGACCCTCAACTACTGGAAAGGAGCAAAGCTTCAGTGGCTTCAAAGCAGCTTTGCCAGTGTGCAAATAGTGTAGCCAAGGCTGATCTGCTGGGGGATTATTCAGGGGCAAGAGTGAGGACCCCTGCCAAATCCAGCCACTGTCATGCAGACTGTTTCAGCAGAGTCAGGCATGAGAAAGGCATCTCATAGAGGGACCACAGATGTTTGCCCTCGATGGGCTACAGCCCTGTGTTACAAGATCAGAGAGCAAATACGATGGAGGAGTGTTTTCTGCTGCTTGCCTCCATTTCTGACTCTAAAGAAACCTGCAACATTTGGAGCTTGAATTAAATTTGCCACCCAGCTTGTTAGTGCCCCCTCTACTCAAACCATACTGAGAAGAAACAGATGTATACACCATGTCCTGCTTTACTTTACCTGAAAAACAGAGCACTTCATATCAACTACATGCAAAGAACTGCCACTGAAACTAGAAGAGAATCACAGAGCTGTTTGCAAGGACCTTAGACACCCAAGCTTTCACTTGCAGACATAGGCAAGAATCACAAGCTGCCACCCAACACATCTATTATAAACCCAGCAATGCTCGAGATAAGAAATGGTCATGTCCCACACATGCATCCACTGAACAACCACCCCCCCTTCCCAAAACGATGTTGCACACAGTCGAAACACCCTAGACTGAAGTGTACCACTCAACTGGTGCAGCGAGAAGCACACACCACTGCTGTCCATGTGTGTGTTTTCGAGAGACAGGGCTCTGAACTGCTCATATATGTGTCAACACATGCCACGGGCAACACCAAGAAATGAAGTCAAGCAGAAAGCAGCACTGACTTGCATTGTGCACATGCAGGGCTCAAGAGCAGCTTGGTCTGAAGCATGGCGTACAACCGGTACATGCAGTGAGAGCTGATACTGCTGCTGCAAACCAGATGCCAGAGCTTTGGTCTGTCTTTTCAAAGCCATGACATAGTTTTAGGTAACAGTAGTAAATCCCTCAAAGGCTGCAAACATAAAGCTGATACCCTGTATGCAGTAAGCTTAAATGCCAAGTTACATATATATATATTCACATATACATACAGCTTTTTAGCTCTGAACTAAACCCAGCCTTTAACCTGCTAGTGTTATATTTTCTATGAAACGGAAGCTCTGTAAAACACATATCTCTGATAGCAATGTCATAAAGGTTTGATTCGGTTCAAGGTGCAAAACCTGAAAGCAGATCATTCCACTTTTCAGGCTCTGCATCCTTTACCATTCCCTCAGGATTAGGCTGTGCAGGAAGACCCTTGGCTTGCAGTGGAAACCATCAACCGCTATTAGCGGCGATAAGAGCTGAATGTGAGGGGCATTGTCAATGTGGCAAGAGGACCAAATAACTGACACAAGTGCTGTCATGAAGCTTCCCATTTTCACCACAACTGCAGCAGCTCGGACTATACATCAAGCACGGAAGAGTCCTTGTGAGGAGTGTTATTTCAGATCTGTAGCTTTAGGAGCCATCCAAAGCACACTCAGTGTATACTATAAAGCACGTGAAAATGCCAGGTGTCATTTGCAAGTGCAAATGGTTGAATACAATACTAAAATTAATGGGAACAAAGCTCCCTATGTTTTCAAAGCTAAAGCTAATAAATTCACTAATAAACCTAATAATTCACTGGAAAATAATAAAGTTAAATACATGGTCTCAGCTTTGTTTCCTATGCAGTTTGGACTTGCTTACCCGAACCAAATTCTCATCTCCACACAGAGAAGGCTCACAAGTTATAGAGTAAGGCACCCATGAGCTACTGCAGGATTACCTTCTGGATTTTTCCCTCATTATAGCATTTTAGTAAAAAAATAAAATAAAAACCAACAAAACCAAACTGCCACATAAAGAAACCAAAGGGTATGTTTATGCTCAGGGATTTTCTTGTATGTACAATAAAACCAGGAGACATCTGCAATTTCAAACCCACTGATCTAATTGAAGACCAGATCAGGCCCAAAAAAGCATGGACAAGCCGTTTGAAGGGGCAGCCCCATTTAAAAAGGGATGCAAAATAGAAGAGATAAAACTGAAAGGAAAACCATGACATGATAACAAAACACCAAGGTTCTTTTTAAGGGATAAAGCTGCCAGGCACTGGTTATAATTTGAAGAGCATGACACTTGATTCTTTAAAGCAAGTGCAGGTTAGGAACAAAGCAGGTGAATATGAGTACTGTGAGTTAGAATAGATGTGGAAAGATCATCCTTTGTTTAAGCCTTTTTAGAAGGGAGGGTTCTTCTAGCAAGGCAAAATTCAGAGCTCCTGAATGACCAGAAGAGGCTTGGAAAGCAGATTCTTTTTTAGTTCCTCAGATGTACAGGACTAGCAAAGAAAGGGGAATGTGATCCTCCTTCCAAGGGCTTGGAAGGTATGCCAAACCTACTGCCTGTGAATGTCAGAACCCAAGCTGCACAAGCATTAGCGTAAATCCATAAACAATTACCCACAGATACATAACAAAGGTATTAACTGTAAGAGCACCAGCTCACCTGTCAAGCACAGCCCTGTGCTGTCTGGAGGAGGAGCAGCACACACATGCACCCTGAACAAGCCCAAAGAAGATCAACTGAAACTGAAGGCAAGGCTCAACAAAAGATGTGTTCCCATGTGTGTCTGAACAAGGAAGCAATGAAGCCATTGCCTCTTTTGGCTATGACAACCCTATTTCTCAGGCCTCCCATCTCAATGAAGCACACACTGTTTTCTATAGTGGCGTCCAAATATCCAAGGTTCTGGGAGAAAGAATGTTTTTCTTAACAAACGCCACTTCCCTCATGACATAGCCTGAGCAGATGACAGGAAGAATGACCCTTCCTGATACACAGATGAGGAATCAAGCCCAAGTGTATCAGGCTGCCGAGTGCACAAGGCCTCATAAAATAAGGTGCCTTGAGTCCACCCGTATGGCCCCTGCTTTCCTACCATTAACCACAGTATAAGCCCTCAGCACTCCAAAAGGTTCACACAAAGCATTGGAGGGGAAAAAGGTGCAAGGAGCTGAACAGCAGATTGCCAGTGCCGAGGAAGCTGCTGTCAGATGTATGTCGAAGCAGATTAACAGCAATGCCACGTGCTGAAGAGCAAAACAGCTTCACTGCACACCCACTCTCCCTGCAGAACTTCCAGCAGCTGACAGCAAGCACCTGACAGCTCTGTGATGCCTGCAATGCCTCCACACGCATGGAAGAGCCATCTGAACACAAACACAATAACAAAGCTGCATCCAACTCAGCCTGCATGCCCCGCCACTAGATTCAAAAGCTGCTTTGTAATGCCAGTCTTGGTAAGGAAGCAGATCCTGCTGCAAACACATCGTTTCACAGGATATTAGAGTGGGACTAAAGGGGTCTATATTCAGCCCCTTACTCCACCACAGCCCTTTGGATGACCCTGGGCAAGTAACTTGATCTTCATAATAAAGAGGACTAATATCTTTGCTACGGTAATGGGAATTTGTGTTTGCTGAACAACAAGATGATGACATTTACAATCCCCATCCTGAAAACCCAGGGAATTTAAGTCCTGTTATGTTGAAAAACTGAAAGCAAGTAAAACCAAACCACTTGAAAACCAAACCCATCAAACTGCTGCCTTTAGGCTTTCTGCTAACAAGCTTACAGAGGATTTGTCTAGAGACAGTCTTCCTATATTAGCAGCCAGTCTATTGACAGGCATCTGGTGTTAGGCTTATCCTGCTAACATAGACAACAAGAATGTGGAAAGGTATGCACAGAGCAAAGACTACACCAGGGCTTGTTATGGAGATACTGCTCTGAATCTAATTCAGGATGCACTGAGAGCACGTGGCCAGGAAAGTTTCACTATCACAAACATCAGCCCCAGGCTGGCTGGGGTGCTTTTACAGCCTGTTACTGACTCAGCTGTTAACAGACATGGCAAATCTGGGTAAGGCTGGAAAAATAAGTAGAGGGGGATTAGTGAGGGAGCCCAACTGTCAAAAAAGCATGTTTATTTGGATGACCAGAGAGCATCGTATGAATGGCAACCACTCTGAGCTGAGGAACCTTTGGGGTTGGAGCCTTGGAATCTCTCCCCCAGTTTTAACTATTATAACAAGAGGCCACTTGGGGTAAAACAGATCTTTTGGCACTTGAATTTAGAAGAGGCAAGATTGTCAAGAGGAATGCAGTGTATTAAGTCAGGCTCTCCCTTTTAGGGGACTGTCAGGTACCTGAAATGGCTATAGCTTTCCACCTTCACTCTTGATCCCTAATAAGCTAAAGAAAACCAATGTCCTTGTTCAGCAGGGGAGAAGATGGAGAAAGCAGCAAAGTGGCGCATACAAAGCCTGCCTCCAGTAGACAGAAATGCCCAGCAGGTTACAAAACAAAGCCTTGCAAGAGTCTGCAAGCAGATAAATGGTGAGATAAATGCCCAAATGCTAGTGCTGCCCTTGAAATGCAAGCAGCAAGCCCTTCAGAATGATATTTGACTCACACCTTGAGGAGCAGCAGCAAAGTCCAGCGTATCAGAAACGTCTTTAAACTCTAAGGACACTGCCACGGTCACACTGAAGTTCTGCTGGTGAGGCAGGAAGCCAATTACAGCCTCCTGTAGACATCACAATTTGGGGAGATCTCTCCCACCATTTCAATCACAGAGTGAACAGAAAATGATTTTTCTAAAGATTTCTAACTTTCAACCAGAAAGCTCAGTACAATTTAGAATCAAGTTCCAGAGATACACATCCTACAATACTGATTTGGGTCATATCTAGAGAGATTCTGAGCTGAATGGCATCTGGTGATAAGGCAAAGACAGTGTCTGGACACAACTGGCTCTGCCTACCTGAATGTCACAATTTTTTCCTTCCTTGTGAAAGAGTAATTACAGCAGGCTTAGGTTTGCCGGTTTGGAAGGGCTTCTTCCCCCCTTCCCCTGTAATGTCTCTCTTACAGTTCTGAGATGTTGATTCTTATTTTTCATGGAAAATAAAAGAAAGGACAAAAAGATAATGAGAGCTCAATCTCTGTTCCTGCAACACACTCAGAAGGTTGCCACAAAGACACGTTAGCCAAAGCTGCAGTCTCCCACTTCCCACTGGCCTGCAGTCACAGCCCTTAGCAGCTGGAGAAGTAAAAGTGCTGAGTGTTACTCACTGCCATGACGAGCTCAAAAGGATACTTGTAGACTCGAACTGGGGACTGGTATTTCTGCACCATTTTTACTCCACACCTGTAATGAGAAGAAGTTGGAAAATTTCAGAACCCTTACACCAACCACTACAATACATCCCAACAATTCTCTCACACACAACTTGCTAGCAGCTTTAACTCTTTCTCACAGATAGAGAGGAGGAGGCTTATTAGGTACCGTATCTTGCTTAGCAAGTCAGGGGCAGAGACACAACAAAAGGTAAGTCCCTGCAGTCCCCATCCAGCACACAGTAGCATTCTTTGCTGCTTTCCAACACTACTGCAGTAAATTCAACTTGGAGCTCCAACAAAGCTCACTAGAATTAAAGCACAAAACAGATGTAAAGCCAGAATCAATTGTACTCTGAAGAAGGAGCCTGTCTTAGGAGCCCTGCAAGGCTGAAATGGCAGCTCTTCTCCCTACTTCACTTTTCTGCATTAAATTCACTATCACTATGCAAAATCCCCCTGGATGAAAGCTTCCACAGCTCCCTATATCTTGGCGTTTTAAATGCCGTGCTGCACAAAGTAGCATGCAGTTGTTTTAACCCACTAAAAGAAAAGGAAGCCGCATGCCTGAAGAACATGCCTGATGCTAAGCTAGCAATCACATCCCACTGACTGGATGCCCACTGCTTCCAGCTGAACCAAGGCAATGACTGCATGCAATGGAAACAATTCCGTTCTCAGCATTTCATTTCTCCAAGCCTCCTCTCACTGTGCTCATCAGGATTCCTCCCTCAGACTCTCTTGCTGGAGCTTTAACCCTCAAATATGCATCAATAACCAGCGTCTCAAGGAAGTACAGAGACCATATAAAGGCAGTTATTAGGCTGCTTTCTGTGACTCCTTTAGGTTCCATTATATTGTTTCTATTAATACCATCTATGAACATCAGAAACACAAAAGACTGGACGGCTTGTTTGAGACACAATGCTGATTCCACCCCACTCAAATTCTACTGCTAAGCAGATACAGCCCTCGGCAACATGACGCAGTGAACTCAACAGTCAGAGCATTAAGTCAACTTATCCCTGATATTTTAAGCCCAAAATGGAGGAGAAACGTGAATTAAAAGGCAAACAGCAATAGACTACCCCTCAAAAAGACTGCTGCAAAATGCCATTACACAGTAAAATCTAAGCCAGGGAGAGGGGAAAGAGACTTCAAAAAGTAGGAGTACCTGTGAACAGGGAGTGTTTGTAGAAGAAGGGTCTTGCAATCGGACAGTTACTCTGGAGAGGATCGCATTACCTAAGCAGGACTTGCTGGATCTCCAGCAGTTTTACTGGTGCTAAACCCCAGTCCACACAGAAATGCAGGCAGAATGTATCAGCACAGCATCCGACTCCCACTGAAGCGAGCAGAGAGGGGCAAGCAAACACCCAGGAAACCCAGGCTGCTATCGTTTATCAGACACCCAAGCCAAGCGGCACGGGGCACCTTGTAACGCAATGCTGTAATATGATGATGCAAGAGCCATGCCCTGGCTGTGCAGGAACCTTCCGGGGAAGTGCAAATATAGCAAGAAAAGCCTCAAACATTTTTAGCTGTAACTTGCTGCCTGCTCTGACCTCACCTGCTAAAGCAGGGATTCCTGCACCTCTGTAGGAGGGGGTCAGGGGCCTCCACAGGAGGAGGTCTCAGGACAGACGAGTCTAGAAATCACTGACAGCCCACAAAGGCACCACCAACAGAACTGGAGGGTAGAAGCTATACTTCAACAGCCTTATCCATGCTGCCTCAATAGCTCTGTTGGTCCCCAGCAACTGCAAAGCTGTTTGCCACAGGTTGATTGCCCTGCCCTCCTCTAGCTTGAGAAAAAGCATCAGTGCCTATTATACCCATGGGAAGCTGTGGAAGACAGACAGCTGATAACTAGCTCCTGCCTAGAAACCTTGCATACCTTAGGCAAAGAGCAGGGACAGCCTTTCTACGCCCTTTCCTCAGCACAGAGCCACGAGATGGTCATTCTGCTTCTCAAAGCAAGGGGGACTCCAGCTAGAATTCCTGGGGAAAGAAAGAAAAAGATTGAATGAGAAAGGCAGTGAAAGCTGTTCACTCACAGACACAGATGGGGATTAGCACTGATAGAACGGGATGCCCCATCCCTGGCAGTGTTCAAGGCCAGGCTGGATGAGGTTTGGAGCAACCTGATCTAGTGGGAAGGGTCCCTGCCCATGGCAGGAGGTTGGAACTGGATGAGCTTTAAAGTCCCTTCCAACCCAAACCAGTCTGAGATTCTGTGGTAATGACAAGATTTTCAGCTGATACCACCAGGCAGCTGGTCCATATTAGCTGAAGACACACATCCTTATAGAACTTTAGCACCAAAAAGACAGACATGCTTTTAACGTCCTCATGTATTCAACTGAAGTTATAAACAGATAATTTTGACCACCTTCTAAGGAAAACCAGAAAGGAACTACACAACTACAGAATAAACCTGCTCCTATCAACACCCATCATACCACTCCAGCCTCCACAGGCTACCTGCTTACTTTGTATTTGCACTGGGGTAAAAGCACATATTAAGAGCCACAGCTCAGCTGAAGAGCAGCAACTCACTAAACTAAAGCCTGATCACTTGGAAACCCCAATGCACAGCCAGAGGCACACCTGTAGCCATACACAGGGTAGCACCAGGGAAGGGCATCATTTCAGCAAGCCAAGCCCAGTGCAGTTGGTAACAACTCGGAAGCTGGAGCTGCCAATGCACTGAAGCAAAATATCTCACAATAACATTAACAATCCCAATTAGATATTGAGTGTCTCACCTATTGCACAAAGCATCCCACGACATGCTGACAGCAGTGCCAGCAGCATGGAGACCCAACAGGCTGCAACTCCCTGCAGGGCCTGTGTGTCCCCTTCACCACAGCCAATGCAACAACTCACACATGAATCAAAGAACCAAACCCTACAAGGCAGAGTCAATTATAAGCTTGAGCTACACCAGCTGGCACTGTACCAGGGGAGAAGAGCAAGGAAGGGGGCATGACATGGAAGGACACAAAGCCCTGATGGCACATGCATTTCCCTGCAGTAATTTGGGGAGCATCTCAGAGAAAAGGCAAATTCTCAGCCAGAAGTGGCAAACACACAGCACTCAAAGCTACCACTACAGCTCAGCTGAGCTTGGACACTGCACAGGCTTCCATAAGGAACACATGTCATTACACACACAGCAAAGGGAAGAGAGGCAGGGACATCAACTGTGTTTCCATTTTATTTAGAATCATCAACTATGTACTTAGGGGTTTTCCATATGCTTAACTTTTATTCTGCTGTTTGCAGGAGAGGTTTATTCGATGCAATACAGAACATGCAGATGGCTGGAAATCAGAAATGGAGTTCATATATCAAATATATCTACAGCCCCCAACCCCTGCTTCTCATCTGGGCTCATACAAACGCCCTCAGCTCTTTCCAGGTTAGAGCTGCCTGTTGAACGGTGAAACTGGGCAGCCAGTGACTTCATTAACTTCTCCCACCTGTGCTGGCTTCTCAGCTGAAAGAGAACTGAGCAGTTTCCTTGAGTTGCTGTTGACAAAGAACTGCTGAAAAGAGCAGAATTCCAGACTTCCTCAACCACCATTACAGCATGTGAAAGGCAGCTGCAGCAGCCAGCCAAGTTGGTACTGCCAGTTAGGAAAAGGGGGACTCTGCAGGGCTTTTAGGGTAAGAGATGGAGAGAAAGGTTTCAAACACTTCCTCTGCTGAGATGCCTTCGACACAGTAGCTGATGCTTTACACGTGTAACAACATATTCCCATCCCTGGCAGTGTTCAAGGCCACGCTGGACCCGGTTTGGATTGCCTTGGTCTAGTGGAAGGTGTCCCTGCCCATGGCAAGGGGTTGGAACTGGGTGCGCTTTAAGGTCCCTTCCAACCCAAACCATTCCATGATAAGAAGGTACCAAGCTGTAGAATATTCATTAGAAATCTTTTGCATAAGAACTTGAGAGCAAGTCTTTCAGAGCTTGACGTAAGGAAGCCTCAGAGCAGAATGCTGCCAGCATAAGCCTTCACCATCTTTTAGAAGCAGGCATTTTTCTCAAGCAGAACTTCATCTTACCCCTGAGAAACTGCTGTGCTCCCAGGGTGAAGCAGCACAGAGCCTGGCCACCACTCTGTACACCTTGCAGAGATACCTGGGGTTCTGCTGTAGACTATAATCCAAGGCCAAGAACAAACATTCAAACACATTCTTCACAGCAACATGAGGAACCAGCGCTTCGGCTGAGAGGGGAAGAAGAAAAAGGAACAGCATGCAGCATTCTGCTCTCTAAGCCTTGTATATCTCGAACTACGCTTCGTGACTAATGCTTCCACACCTCCATAAGTCGATTTTCTCACCAAAGAGCCACCAACTGACCTATTATGCACAGCCACAGACAAAATTACTAATATTTGCCAACCTGCAGCAGTACACAAGCACTCCAGAAGGAAAGCCCTTTGTTCTGCACCCTCTCCTCCATCAGAACTCCTACTATGTATGCCACTTTGTTCATCAGTGCTATTGTCAACAGCTCAACACTCAAGTTCAACTTAGGAAGAGAGCCACACTTCAGCTTGACATGTAAAGCAAGAGCAGCTCCAGCGAGCAGATCACTTAGTGCAACAAAGCCCCAGCACAAAACCATCTCAGCTCCTCCTCAGTGAAGTTTCTTCACACATGTAGAATCACAGAATAGTTTGGGTTGGAAAGGACCTTAAAATCATCCAGTTCCAACCCCCCTGCCATAAGCAGGG
>JBAFWW010046447.1:0-44564 GCA_036873685.1 Agapornis canus
CTCACGAGAGCAGAGTAGAAGGGCAGGATCATCTCCTTTGACCTGCTGGTCACGCTCCTTTTGATGCAGCTCAGGATACAGTTTCTACTGTTCAGCATTTTTTGCCTCCCATACAGAAGTGGTCAGTGATCCTGAAGCCACCACAGAACTACTGTGTAGAAGACCAGAATGCCTTACCCCTGGGGTCCTCGTGAACCATAGTCCTCTTCCCTCTTGAGCAGGAAGAGTAGCTCCAACCACCAGCACAGCCACCTGGTGTGCCACCATCAAGTGAGATGTGAGTACAAGTAAGCCTAAATAGCAGACAGCTTCTTGCATCTGCACAGAAACCTGCAGAAACCACACTGCTTACACAGGGGCTGCAAGGCCCACAGCTGGCTGTGAGAGTGCAGCAGGCAGGACTGCTGCCATCCCTTCACCACCCCTCATAGTCCAGCTAAAACAAGAGCAGCAGTAAACAGGCCGCACCGCAAAGCCGCGGCCTCTCCCTCACCCTCCCCCGGTGCGCCCTGCGGCCCTCACAGGCGGGAGCACCAGCCGGCCGTTGGTTTCCGTTGGGCCCTCCCTGTTGATCCTTCCAGAAGCCTCCGGCCCCGCTGCCCGCCCAGGTAACGCTGCGTTCCTCAGGGATAGCGGAGGGATGGGGCACGGCTCCCCCCGGTGCTCTCTGAGGCACCAGCAGTCGCCGCCACCGCTCGGTGCGAGCTGGGCTCGAACCACCTCAACAAAACCCAAACCACCTCAGAATCCAGGGCAAGGTGGGTGAGCTGCAATACTGCTCTGCTGCAGCTAGAAAAGCCCCGGAGCAGCTAGCACTCCAGTGGGTTTGCCAGTGTTTTTGCAGCCCTGCAGGTAAAACAAAGGTGCTTGGCCGGAGAATGTGGCTTGTGTGCCGTTAAAGTGTTTGTAGAGCAGCAAAACCGGCCATTTTCTTATGTATTTCGTCTGTTTCTTTACAAGTGAGGATCTGTCACAGTTTGGGGATGTGCTGTATGCTTTATGAGTTTATTTATCTATTCAAAGTCTCTAGAGGTAGAGAGATTTCCTCCCTGTTTCGTTAGCCTGCCGCTGATCTGTTATCAGCCTGTAAGACTTGCATCGGTGGCAGAGATGTGTTCAAGGCACTAAATGGCTTTTGCAATTATTAGATGCCTTTATCAGCTTTGCTTTGGCATTTAATCGGCCACAAATGCTATTTATTGCCTCATAAACTCCTCTGCAGCAAACATTATCCTTTAATTAATCCCTGAGCATTACAAAGGCTGGTAAGGTAACCTGTTTTTCACACCACACAATGAAGCTTAGGAGAGTTTGTTGCTGTTTTCCCTTTCACTTTGTTTTCTGACAGTTGTCAGCTGACCCAGTCAGACAGCTAGTAGCAATTTAGCAGCGTGGCACAGGTAACAGATACCAGCATTATTCACAGCTGAGAAACTTCGGGGATGAATTAAAGTTATCCCTAATTTAACTCACATTAAAATTGGAAGAGCAATCTGAACAGCATGTGGCTTCAGAACTAAATGATGTTACAGACTCATTAAAAGATTGGAGGACAGCTGCTAATTAGGAGTATTTGAAGCTAAGGACACAATGACAGAAGTAGGTCTCTTGCATACTGAAAGATTTCAGATGCTTGCTTTGTATATAATGAATTTTTGTGTATCAGCACTCAGAGATTCAAAGCAGTTGAAAAGCATCCATATCCATGGCTAGAATAACTCAATACCTTAAGATATCCACTAGAAAATGTTTTCTAGCATGAATAGAGGGGTTTTTTTTACAGCACAGATGCAAAGCTTTGCTATTTCCACACACCTCAACCTATACCTCTAGCAGAATCAGATTAGTTTTAAACTAGAGCAATTCATAACAGAACAAAAATATTAGGCGTTGAGTTTTCAAGCTTCTGTCTGGCCATATGAGGATTACATACAGCTAGAAATTCAATGATCTTGTTTAAACTTACTGATTCTATCAGAGAGCTTTACTAGGGGAGAAGGGAGCTAGAAATATTCCCCTAAGTATTTGGGAGTTTGCAGTGCTGAGGCCTACCTCATAGTTTCCCATGAAGCTGCTACAAATTCTTGTGGAATTGCCATTGCCTGCTTGGAAACATGATATGGAGAAAGAAGATATTTTCATACGTTTATCTGGGTTAGTTAATGAGTTGCAAAAAGGTGTTGGGATCATGTAATCAGCCTCTACTCTGCAGACTTACAGCAAATGTTGCATTAGTTGTCAACTACATTTTAGGAAGTAGTTAGTGATGCAGGGTATAGCCTTTGTAGCTAAAGTAGTATAAATTTGATAGAAAACAAAGTACAGGAAGGGAGGTTGTTGCAAAAATGTTACAATAAATTTCCCCATCAGCATTTAAAGTTTCAAAAGAAAATTCTAAAAGAAAATATCCTTTGTGTTTGGCAAATGGGAAAAGAGAAAGAGAAGTGGGGGAAAAAAAGTGTTGCCTCCGGTGTCTCTTCTGGCTTTTTATTTTTCATCACTGGAATCAAAAAAAACCCAACAAACACAAACCCCCTTGACCTTGCTCTAATGCTAGCTGCCAGCTACTAGGGAATTTACATCTCCTGTGGCAGGTGCTAATCATGGTGAGACTAAAGAGCAGTTCCACTTCAGTGACTCTTTCCATGTGTTAGTAGGTGGTAGCATAGTCAGGACTTAAATTATAAGAGATTATGTTTTCAGAGATGTATTGAGAACTCCAACCCAGTAATTGCGGTTTCCAAAGTAGTCCACTTGTGCTGTGCTATTGCTGGAGACATTCTGCTGCCTGAGTTTCTGAAACATAAGTGTAAAAAAAAAGTAGGTGGATCCTGTTGAAGTAAAACTTTGGAAGTTAGAAAGTCCTAGACTTTATGTTCCAGGAGGAGGTGTGGTGAGGCAATGTAGTTTTATGCTGTGATAAATGGTACAGTTGTCAGCTTCCTGTATTGAGGGGGAACGGAGGGCAAAGCCGTACAAAGCTTGGGAAAAGCAGGTCTCTGCAGTGGTGAGGAAAGCAGCAGTTCAGATCCCAGGCTAGTTTGGTCTCAAGAGCAAATACACAGGCAGTTTTACACATCCCATAGTGCAGTAGCCCCTTGGTTTGTATAGTCCACAGCTCATTGAAAAGAAGATAATAATAGTAAAAAACTCAGCAGTGGGACTTGGGGAGTTTGTTGGGAGTTAATGTAGGTAACCAAGTTACTCAGTTTGAATTTAAGATACAGCTAGAGAAAGTGTGATAGTGTGAACAGTCAGGAATAGTAGTGTTGACCACTCACAAGCCTGTATCTTGCCCTCTAACTAGAGATGAGGCAAAAGTCCAAAACCTGTGAGCTAACCTCAGCTGAGAACTGCTGGCAGAGGTCCCTCATTACGCCAGCTTTGGTGTTTCTGGGCATCTAATTTCTGCTTTCTCATATGCCTGTAACTTTTCTAAGCAGTTTGTTATTTTTGTCTTGCCTTAACCAAAGCTAGATTCAGAAATAAGTGCTCCTCCTCCTTGTTGCATAACAGGACACAAATACCTGGTAACAGCTGCTATTCTCTTCTTTGAGACTGCAGCTGAGGCACCAGGGGGAAATAGCAGTGCTGGTCTTCCTATTTTTCTTTTTACTGACTTCAGTGCTTGTTCAGCAATGTTAACGTAAAGGCAAGCAACCCACTAGTGTAAGAGTGGATCTGTGTGGGATTCCTTTCTACGCTGGAACCCTGCCACAATGCAAAACAAATTCAAGCATAAGAAGCAGAGAGTGTGAGAGTGTGTAGGGATCTCAGACTGCTCTCTGTAGTCTGGCATTTTATGTGCTTCTCAGGGGAGAGACTATAGTTGTGTCTCTGCATCATGGGCTGTTCAGTTTAAGCACATTAAGCAAAGCTAAAAATGTCCTGGTAGTGCAACTGCTACTTACCTGTAGTTACTTAAAAGATCTCCTGACTGTCTAGTGGATACAGGAACAAAATACACATAAGGAAGTTTGTTTTCTCCAAAGTACATCACATCACTCAAATTTCTATTAAGCTTCTTTTCATTGTAAATTAAGAATATTTCTATTGTTTCAAAAAGATGACAGCATCCTGCCCAGTGGGCCAAAGAAATGATAATGCACTCTTAAAGCCATTTGGCCTGCAATGAGGAAATGAGTCTTGTTAACTCTCCTGCTAAGAATAAAGCAAGACAAAAAGTTAACACAGGGGCCAGAGTTACATCCTGTAGAATGTAATTCATCAAACATGCTAATAAAAACACCACTTTTTTATCATAGCATTAATATACTGGTTGGATCAAAGAAGCCTGAAGAATAGGAACAATCTCACCATATTGACCCTAGGACTTGGCAAGATAAAGAGAAGCCGAGAGGTACTTGAACAGGCTTCATGGCTGAACTCAGCCTGCCCCACCATAAAACCTCTCATGAGCATGAAGCTGAAGGTAGTCTCTTTGTGAGTACCACCAGCAGGGGGGATTGTCTCCTACAGCTCTAGCAGCAGTGCCGTGCATGAGGCAGACGAAGGCAGTACTATTATCCATGCTTTATCTGCTACAGACAATGCATTTTAACCTGCCTACCAGAAATCAAGCCAGATTGAGTCATAACTTGTGAAGCTGGATGCCTGAATTGTTCCTAATGTCTGAGCAAGCCTTTTTTTCTTGCTTCTGCCAATCTGATTTGCAATCCAAAGGGGTTCGTAGTGTTAACATAAGTACATTGAATAGGTTTTGACTAAATCAGTCTCAGTTGAAAATGAGTGTGTATGTAAGGGGATATTTCTGAGAAGAAGCCTGTTGTATTGTTCTCTTCTGAGTACAAGGTCTGTTTGAATGCTGTCATAGTCTTTATTGGACATCATAGCTTTGTCTTTGAAGCATTGTCCCAATAAAATCTAGTGCTGGGGGTTGGGAGCCAGTTAAATGTGAAACAAGCATAACCTCTTTACCCAACCAAAGTGATTATTACAAGTGAGACCAGCACATTCCTGACTTTACTGAATGATCTCAGACAAGTCATTTATTTTTGGTCCTTCAGTTCCTTCTATGTGCTCTGTTTGTTTTGCCTACTTAGACTGAAAGCACTTCAGGACAGAATCTGACTCTGCTTTATGTGATGCCAGACCCAGCAAAGCTCTGTTTTACTCTGAGGCCTTCAGACACTGATGAAACATAAATACTTTGAAAGACAATTAGCTTTGAATGGGAAGTCACAGCTTGGCCTGAAGAGGAAATGTTATTGCTCTTCCCTATCTGCTGATTAATACTGTCTTGGAAAAGAGGAGAATGGGAATTTTTCAAACATTGTAAATATTCAAAATACTTGCAAGGTTGTGGCAGACTCTGAAAAAGGTGGATTGTGAATGGTTAGTTTGCATTTGGCTGAAAATCAGATTAGCTTCATTGATACCTGTATGCCTCAATAACAGAAAAAGCCCAGGCGAGGTTTAGTAAAATTTAAAGAACTCTCTGCCCTAAACAGATGCTCAGGATTACTTGTAAAATTTCACCATCAAGTGCCTCAAGGAAGAGGAGTGGTAATATTTAGGCTGTAAACCAACTAATCAAATTAAAATAGGCTTTACTTTGAAGAATTATACAACTCTTCCATTCCTTCCTTTGTAGTTTTGTTGGGGTTTTTTGTTTGTTTGGGGTTTTTTTGATTCTTCTTCACAATACCACCTGAGAGTCCCAGTCAGCATAAAGGTCAAGGTACAACCTTGCCACTAAAAGACTGTTGTTCCTCCAAAAAGGAGCTGATCTCAGGGCACAGTGAGAGGTGCAAATCATGTGTTTTAGAGATGCCTGATCTGACTACAGGTTCAAACCTTTTTGTCTCCAAAAGTTCTTGTCATCTCAGTTCTGCCACTTGATCTACTTTTCATTTATTTATTTTTAAACTTGACTCTTTTAATAGAGTCAGGTGCCTTCTGTAGTAGCTACATGAATAGCTGAGATGGGTGGAACTCTGGCAGAGATGTGGGGTTAAGTATCCAGGGAGTGGAAGCCTCTCAACATGATCAGCAGGAGAAGACACAGCAAATGAACGTGCACTGATTAAGTTGGCCATGATCTCACGGGCATGGAAAATAAATGCAGTCAAAAATTCCTTCTTACTGATTTGGTGCCAGGCTGTGATGAGGAGGAGCACCTGCAAAGATAGCCACTGTTGAGATTATCTTGGCCTTTAATTTCTTTTAAAAGCTAAAAGAAGTCCCACCAAAATTATTTTAATTAACAGAGTGACTGATGTAATCACAGAAGGGCACTTTTAAGTGCTTCATCCCACTTGTGGTGTACAAGGAGCTTTTAATGTAGGTGGGGCCACTAATTATTCACAGATGCAACACAAAAGTTGTGTGTGTGTTTTTGTTCAGAAGATTTGTGGCTGCCAAAATGTCCTCCATAAGCAGAAAATATTTCTGTCATGGGAGTGGCCCAGGTGTAGATAATCTGTGGGTATCATCATGGTGGATTGTTGTAATTCACCTGCTAGTTCACAAACATGCATTCCTAGTAATTGTAGTTATTTGAGAAATAGTACCAGGTCATTAGACCTCTTGATCTTCAAGGTAGGCTCACTGCTCACTTGCCTACGGTGCATGACTTTTGAAGGTCACTTCCAACCCAAACTGTTCTATGATTCTGTGTAGATGAAGGTAATACCTCATATGTCCAGTAAGTTAGGTGCATCTTTGTAGGCTGTTAGATACATGTTAGATAGTTGGAGAATCCTGAACTTGTACAGCGTCAAGGGCAGTTAGGTGCTTTATGGCAGGGGGGTTGGAACTAGATGATCTTATGGTCCTTTCCAACCCTAACTATCCTATGATTCCATGGTTCTATACTTGGAACTGCAGCTTCATTAGAGCTAACTAGCAAGTGGACAGCACACTCCTGAGATCTTGCCCTTTTTCAGCCTGTTAGGGTATCACTTGGAGTTCACACTTGTGTGTCCTTGCAGTCATCTGTGGTTTTTTTCTTTTTTCCTAAATATGTCTATGTAACTGAAGCTTTTCTTATGAATTGTGAGAAAAAGCAGAAGGTACAGCTTCTGGGTTGGTGGAGTGAAATGAAAGCATGCAGAGGAGGTCTACAAAAGGACTTGCTCTTTGGATTTTGATACTGTTAAGGCAGGTACTGTACACTGACCTGCTTTGCTTTGCCAGGACAGGTAATTCTGGGTGAAGAGGCAGCTTTAGGCAACTTTGTCAGCCAGAGAGTGCAGACAGCTTCAAGGTTGTGCAGCAGCTGAGTAGGAGTTTTCAAGAACAGTTTTGGACTTTAATTTTTAATTACAGCCTTTTTTATTTTTTTCAGTTTGGCCCTACAGTGAAATTTGATTAAGGCAGTATTAAAGGTTTTCCACACCAACAATTTCACCTTCAAAGGCATTTGCAGTTGTGACCTCAGACACTGTGTTTCACTTATTTTTCCTTTGCTGACGGAAGGAGGAATTCATGTTCACTGTTCATAAATAGGATCATGCCAGAGAACATCCTGATTCTTTGTGCAGTCTCCCCACCTGCAGTCTGTCTGCTTGATCTACCAACCCTGAATTTTCACCTACCCACATGATTTGCTAAAGGGCAGGTTCTAGATTTCTTTCTGAAATTAACTACTGACTTAACAACTCTCTCTTTTAAGCACTGCAAAAGGAAATGAAGGGCTAATTTCCTGTGCTGTGGTGCTCAGACCTGAATTATGTGGCAGGCACTCTAAGTAATGCTCATGATATTCTTAGAAACCATTTTGATGAGGTGCCACAGCATCAGCCAGGAGCAAATGCAGATGAAAAGCTCAACAGATAATAAACTAGAATTCCCTTCTGTCCGAGGCTCATGTCCTCATTCAGGAGCTAGGTTTGGAATCGGCTTGTCCTGGGTATCATCAGTGTATATTTGGGAAGCACGGACACCCCTGTCCAGAAAATCTGAAAGGGTTGCTGGCCAGTTCCTTTTTTTTTTTTTTTTACAGTTTGCATCTTGCTTTGCTGTGGTGCAAATACATCTGTTTGGTCTATAGCCAGGTCAACAAAGGGCTACTTCAGTGTTCAGCACTAGGGCCTTGATAGCCTCTCAGTCAGAGGCATCAGTTGCATCTTAAAGGTACAGGTCTTTGTGCAGGTTCAATAGCAGAAACATTGGTACCTAGTGGGGTAGGGACTATTTTGGCTCATCATGTCAGATATAGCCATTGGCGCCAGTTTGGCGATTACTTCAGTGTGCATGTAATTCTAAGCACATAAGTAATTCCAGTCAGTCAGGCTTGTGTTTAAAAGTTCATTGCTGACTGGGGAATTGCTGGCTCCTATTGCTCTTCAGATCTTGGCTCCCAGGAGTCTTCCTCCAGATGTAACAGCATTTGTGCTTTACTCTCTCGTGGTAGAAAACTGGTAGCCTGCTTTGCTCTGTCAGCACAGACAGTGAATCTGCTTTAGCTACCATTCTGTGAGGATCTATCATTCATGCATTGGACAGATAACTTGATGGGAATAAACACCCTATGGTTAATTTTGAGAGGCTAAGCCATATGTATTGCTCAAGCTGATGCTCTTTAGCTAGTGTGCATGAACGGGCACCTTAGCCAATTGGCAAAAATTTTACACAAGCATTTCTGGGAGCTTACTCTGCAAAGTTCAGAAGTCTACAGAACCTAAATAGGACAGTACAGAATAAGAACCAAGAGATGTGTTAGAAATGGAGTTCTCTTACACTGGGATTGGGAAAGAAATGTGTAAGCTCCTTTGAACTAGTTGAACCAGAACATGAAGCTACATCACCTCCATGCTATATATGACATAAATACTGTTTAAGGCTGTAAAAGAGAAGGTACAGCAGAAGATAGAGCAGTTTAACTCTCTGGTGATAGGAATGACTTTTGGGGGCATTTGTAGGGAAGGGACATGTATTTAAAGCTATGTTGTTAGTCCTTGTCCTGATTAAAAATATAAATAAATAAAATAATGGATCACTCACTTTACCCTAGCCTAGATGAATGAGGGAGTTTCTGCTTTCCTCTGGGCAGTGATGTATCAATCTTTTTTTTTTGTACTCACTTGTACTAGGAAATGTCACCAGGCTTTCTGCCACTGGCAATTATCTGAGATGGGATGTGGAATAACGAGGTTTATTGGCTGTACAGGCAGCTCCTAAGCTCCTGCAGTACTGCCTGTGCCTTTCAGTTGTTTGTAACTACAGAAGGCAACTTCAAATTAGAGATGGTCTGGCTAGATTGAGCACCACTACATTTTAGCTTCAGCTCTTCCTCCAGGCACTGGGAAACACCACAAGTAAATGGGGAGTTCTGGCAGCTGTAGCTAGTGTCTTCTCTGCCAGAAAGTCCATACCCAGGTGCAGGCCAAATATCTCCAAGCAAAGCAGGAAGAAGTGGGGAACAGTTTATGACAGTGTTTTCATGGCTTCTGGTTGGACTTGATGATCTTAAAGGTCTTTTCTAACCTAGTTGATTCTGTGATTGCAAAACGAGAGCATGTAGCTCTAAGGGTTGCCTCATACTGGTATTGCTCTCTCGTTTCCTCAGCTGTGCAGTTCAGCAGTTGAGGCTTCTGTTCATATTTAAGAGTGAGGATGGTCTGAGGAGACATCTGTGCAATGGTCTAGAGCATGGGTGGGACTGTGCTCACAGGGAGAGAACTGACAAGAGAGACGATTTTGGTCACCTTCTGATGCCTGAGAAGGGATATCATGTTCTTCAGATCCATAGTCTTCACTGATTGACTTGTCCCACTGCCAGGATGAGGCTATAACAAGTAAATGGCTTGGTAACAGGAGGAGTTGCAGAAGGGCCCAGGAGTCCAAGCAGGTGGTACAGCTGGTGATGACAGGCTTAGTCTGTGGGAACAGTATGTGTGCTTGTGCTGGAGATAGCCAGGGAGAGCTCATTTTAGCAGGAGCCAGGCAGACTCACAGTCACATGGGCCCTGGCTCAGCTGTACAGCCCAAGCCTTGGGAAGTTGAGAGGGCAAAGTTTTCAAAACTTGCATATTACAGCTGAGTGACTCCACAGCACACTGACTCCTTTCCTATGGGGTCTGTGGTGTCCTCACAGCCCTATTTCTGAGAGGATCAAAAAAAGGAGGAGGACAAAACCCACCAAAACTTATAATCTGAGAGTGTATTTGTAATTGGCTCAGGAATTGGGCAAAGATTCAGTTTGAGCATTTGATATGAAGTGTTCACTTCTGGCTAATGCTATTTCTGTTACATCCTTTTTTCAGAGCTTGATTTAGGAGGACTCTGATAGAAAGGCACTGGCACTTGCTGACTTTGCATTAGCTCCTGCAGGATTTTGAATGCAGCTTAATTCCCCTGTGAAAAGGACTGACAATCCCCATGAACTCTTCACACTTCACAGAAACACAAGTGAAGAGATTGAGCCTTAATAATTAGGAAATTGGGATCAAAAGCAGCCAGGTTTAGCCCAAACTGGTTTGTTCAAAGGCAATACTGCAGCTTGTAACACACAACTTAATTACTAGAGAACATCATTTCTGCAAGTGAAGACAGTTTCCAGAGTGGAAAAGCTGCTATAAATACAGTTCTAAATTCTACTCAAATTAGGTTAGCAGACCATGAGTTTGGATACTATTTAAAAGAGCGAAAGGAGAATCTCATGTAGCGATCTCCTATTTCAGGCATCACTCCTCTGTGGAAAGGCCATTGTGACCTTTCTGGCCTCATATGTCATTCAGAAACAAGAAATCAAGAGCAAGGCAGAAATGGTGTTCCTTAAACTCATTTCCCAAACAGGAATCATTGTGTTACTTCAGAGCAGTGGCAGGCATCTTCGTATCAGAGCCAAGGTTGCTCTGTCAAAGGCATACTGAACTATGCTTTCTATGAACAGTTATTTGTTATGCCTTAGATACCGTGTTAACAAAAGGCTAAACTGCAAGACAGACTCATCCTCTTCCACACTTTGCTGCTTTTGCTCTTCATACACTTAATCTACACACTGTATTCTGTACAGGGGAGCCGAATCTCATCAGATCGATGTGACTTTAAGATTTAGGGGGTTTATATACTTTATGGAAATAATCTGACAAATGCAGAGAATTTCATGTATCTTAGCATTTGTTTTCCTTTGTCTCTTACAGCCTCTAGCTTCACTGAGGATTAGCTATCAAGACCCATTACACAGCACTGAGTTAGATGCTAAGAGTTACTGAGTTATATAATGGTGTAAAGATTTGCAGACTCAGTAAGTCCTATTTCCTCATGACTAGGGATATTTTCTTTTTGGCCTTCTGGCTATGTAGTCTATATTAAACTTTTTTCAGGGCAGTGATTGAAGTAGTACTGCTGAAGGAATTTTAGAACTGAAATTTCCTGGTACCTTAAAGAATTTTCCAGAACAAAACATTACCAAATTGCTGGCTGATCATTGGGAAAGTGTGTTGCAGTATTGCAACTGTGGGCTTTTACTTTGTTTTAACCAGAGAGAAAGAGACCATTACAGTTTGTTGTGTTTATGTCCTATGTGCTGGGGGGGGGGGGGTAGTGTTTTCATTACATAGACGTAAACTAATAGTACTTCTCTGCCTCTGAACTCTATTGCCAGAAAAGAACATTCTAGCTCTTGATTTGCCTTTTTTTTTTTTTTCTCGTTCTTTTCAGGGCTGTTTGCATGGTTTTCATTATCACTTTGTTCATGTTTTGCCCCATGGGATGCAAGTTCCTCAGCACTTTGAGGCTTTACTGTCATTTGCCTCTGTATGGCAAGGTATTTTTTTCAGTGCTGCTTGGAGTGTATTTTTTCTGCTGTGGTCAAGTATCAATACTTATCTTCTTTGACTAGAACAACATAAGCACCTGAGAAGAGGAAAAAAGGGTCAAGGTCACAAAGCCAAATTCACAGTTATGTTGGTGGTGTGAATTTGAGCATCACTGTAGTGGCCAGAGCATAATCACTGTCCTTGAGTTAGGCATTTGTACAGTGACTGTGATGTAGAGGTACCCCAGGTGCTTTAGCATCGGCTAATGAAGTTGCTTTTCAGGGTGCACTATCATGCAGAGCATTTCATGCTCATGACAGTAAAGCTAGCTTGTGTTATGCTGCCTGAAGCTGGAGGAAGGCTATTGCTTTCTGTTGTTCCACTTTATATAGAACATATCAAGACTCTGGGCTAAGAGGGTGAAGCAAAGGAATGACTTACTAATTGAAAGGCTTGAACACCCACTTGGGAGGGAGGAGTTCCTTTCTACCCTATTTCTGAGTACATATTTCTGTGTCATAATGGGTATCAAATGCTTGTACTTATTTCTGCCAGAGCCACTGACTTTTTTTCTAGGTAAAACATTAATTAAAGTACAGATAAAATGAACTGTTTAACCTTTCCCCATTCCTCCTCACCTCACCTTTGCTAGTGTGCACTTGCAGGTCACCAGGTTCAGTTAAGTAAGTGATTTCTTAAGCTAGAACATGTTTAAATAGCCTGTAACACAAGAAAGTAGCCAGAGTCACATTAATGTTTTGTCTAAAGCTGGAATCTAAGAGAACTAGGTGAAAGTTGAAACATTTTCTTGTGAAGTGGTATCCCACTGAAGTCTGTAAGACAGAATTCTGTCTTCAAATGAACAGGAACAATATTCTGTCCCTGATCTTGTATGCATTCTTTTGGCCTTTGGTATTGCATACCATTTTGATGAGCAAGTGATTTCACATCAGTGTGTTCAGCACATACAGGGTCTTGTTATACAGAGGTAACCTTGGTTGCATGTTGTCTAAAAGTATATTTTGTAACATATAGCAAGTTCTTGTATCTTTGCTGTGGTTTCTGTCAGTGTTTTGCAGAATTATTTTGTATATGAACTGTACCAACTCTCTCTTACAAATTTGGTATCAGTGAGCCTGTAGTACATGCTGAAGCTGGCAAGGAAGTCAAGAAGGTGTATCAGAGGGCACTGTCTTCTTACATGTAATTATATCAACTACTGTTTTGATTATTTATCTTACTGGTCATGCTCATACTGTTGCAGAGACCAAAGTATATGTCACACAATAGAGTAGTTGCTACAATAATGAAAAAGGTTTAGTCCTTGCTGCTTAGTGCAGGAAATTTGGAAAAAGAAAATTGTAAAAATAAAAAAACCCATCCTCAAGTGTTTTATTGGCTAGAGGAGAAATACACCTCCACCTCTGTCTCCTTTGGGGGAAACTTGGCCCAACAAATATGTTTGCAAGTGCTTTCTGTGTTTGGGCTTGCAGGTGAAAAATATTTGCAGGGAACTCCCCAGAGAATCTTGGGTTACCAAACAATTCAGAAGTGTTAAGACAAACAGTTTTGCATATTCCTGCTCACAAAACATAGGCCCAAGCAATGCTAAGCAGCAGCTCAAAGGGGATTTTAGGAAGTTGGTACCAAATAAATATCACTCAGACACATAAAAGTATCAAATGGATGCCTGGGTTTACTGATTCAGCCCCGAGTGCCTACAGTGCCATGGTTGGCTTGGCCACACTGAGAAATGCTACTGTGCCATGAGTGAGGCGGCAGGCAACATGCGTTCTGGCTTAACTAACAGTTGCCAGAGGTCTGCCATATGACTTTATACTTGCTGATAGTTTTATTTCTCCTTCCAAAACAGGAAAAGAGAGAAACTGGACTTTTATCATGTTTTCTTCTCAAATTACTCTAGGTACAGTTTGTTATCCCAAAGTAAACTTTGTGAAACCTTGCTTGCCACTGGGGAGAGAGAGAGAATTCATTTGAACAGGCATAGTTCGTGTGTGCATCTGGTGCATGGACCTTTGTCCTACATTTGTAATAGAACTGTGTGGCATAAGGGTTTTTGCAAGTCACTAGTATCGTTTTTATGAAAACAGATTAAATATGTTGTTTTGTTTTAAACCCCATTCTCTTGTTGATCCCTAGCATTTCTTCCCCCTGTGCTCATGCCATTTAGCTTTTGCCAGACATGAGGAAAACAGATTATGGTGTTTAAGAGCTAATCTTTGCCTTTTCTGCAGGTCTGTATGAGAGGTGACATGTTGTTTGGGTGCCTTGAGTACAAAACAGTTTAGCTTAGCAGCATAGAAGCCTAAATAGATTTAATACACAAGCTTCGGTAGTCATATAGGTAGCTATTTTTGTTCATTTTAAGCCTAGCAAGAATTACACATACAAGGCAGAAGCAAAAGAGGTCATGCAGCTTTTTGCACTTAAGTGCATTGGTCTAAATTAAATTGGTGCAACCTTTTCTTTAATGCAAGCAATGGCTGAGTTAAATGCTGCTGTCAGTTGGAAAAGGCAAATTCTCAGTATCAGCACCCTACAAGTGGCATAGCTTACTTTATCCTCCCACAACTGTTCTCTGTTACAGAGGACAGGGGTTAAACCCAGACTGAACTTGTCCAGATGGACCTGAGCCATTGTATGGTGAGAGGCTACAATAAGCAGTATGACATTCATTAATGGAAGGTGTTTGTAAGAACTCCTTTCTCAAATTTAACTCTGAAGTAACCAGAAGCGTACAAGTTCTCATACATTTATTTACTATTAGAGTTCCTATGAGAGATCCTTGTCTTGTAAAACCACTTGTCCAGGAAGAACAGTCAGTAGACCATTCTCCTAAGAGTTATTGTTCTTCACTAGCAGTGCCACCAATCTTTCTTGCACAGGGTAATGTTAGGATAAAGTAGCATAACACAAGCCACAGGTCTCTTCTGCACACTGGGAAAGCATATACACTACCTAGCACACAGCCTCATCAGCTTTTCATATTGTTGCCAAATGGCATTTAAATTCTAGCATGACACTGGGCAGTTCCTGTTTAAGTGGAACATGCACACTGAAGTCAGCCTGTAATTTCAACTGCTGATAGTTCCAGCTGAAAGCAAGCAGCGATGTACAACATGCGCTGTGCCTGTGCTCTTCACCTGCCCTGACAGGTCAGAAGTCACATTTTTCAAGGAAGCATTCTGTAGGGTTCTGAGCAGCAGTAACACTGAGCTTTGTCTCCTATTCTGAAACTAGAAACCATTAGAAACCAGTGCGGCAGTGCTTTTTTCTTTTTTAGCTGCTCAGTCTAATCTGTAGCCTGCCACCATTGCTGCATTGCTGATAAAAAAGTACAGGCTAGGTTAGCCAGCAACTCTTCTTAAATTCAGAGAAAGTAATGTAACAGCTCCTTTTGTTCAAGGCACGTGATGCTGCATGTGGTGGGGAAAACCACGCTCTCTGAAATGCTTCCACAGTATATGTTTTTGTATTTACCTTTGGCTTAGCATAATGGATGTCCTATCTGGGGTGGCTTTTTCATTCTGAAAAACTTAAGTGGCCCATATACTTGTATTCTAAAATAACTAGAAAACACAATTAGTGTGCATGTAAGGTGTGCATTTGCTTAACCTAATCTAGTGCAGACAAGTTTTCCAGTAGAAGATATGGGGAGGGGGTCAGGGGGGTGGGGGTTGTAGCTCGATTACATTCCCATCAGGCATATCCCAAGGTTTCCTTAGCATGTGCAAAGGATGACAAATATCAGTACTTCATACAACTATATTTAATAAGTTATTACAGAAAAAAATAAAGTCCAAACTACAAAGTTTAAGCAGTTGTAAGCAATAGCAGCATTGAGCTCCATGTTTAGTCACAGTACTGCAGTTCCATACAAGCATTAGTCCAAGCCAAAAAGGAAGAAGCCTTGTTAGAGTTACTAGCAAAAACAATCTAAGAGAACATGTAATAAAAGATACAGTACATTTAAAATTAGTTGAAAAACAAGTACAGAGATCTTAGCTGTGAATGCTCTAAAAGTTATGTCCATTATTTTGACAGTAAAATTACAAATATCTAATACTTTATACCCCAACAGAACTACGTCCAGGAAAAAAAGAAAATAAAACAAAAAAAAGCCCAAATTACCTCCTGTTAGCACCCTGGTTTTCTAATTACTGCTCCTGAAAATTTAAGTGTGCCAGAATTGTGTGACCAATGTGATTTCTGACCAGCTACCCATTTGGGGTATAGAGTAGTCACTAACATGAATATAAAATACTCTGTGGTATGATAGAACACTATAGCAGCAGAGATTAAGAAGTTTGTCTGGTTTAAAAAAGAAAGGAAGGCAGGAAAAGAAAAGGGGTTAGCTGACATCATACAAACTAGCATAAAAGCAACTACATACAAGCCAGGTTAAACAGAAGAGACATTTCTACAAAGCTGTGACTAATCTTTCACTCATACCTTGCAAGTAGAGATGTCACAATACTGAAATAGTAACATGGGAGGGAGCTTTTCCCACTTAAGCGCCTTTTTTTTTCTTTTTTTTTTTCTTTTTTTTTTATTTAACTACTCTAACAGATAGTGAAATCAGCAGAGTTATTTGCTAACTGCAGAGTTGCAATACAATTTGTTTTAGCCCATGCCTTGCTAGCAGGCTATAAAATACAAGCATGTAGGCAGAAATATAAGCATAAGCTTTGTACCACTTAGCAGGAATTTTTTATTCCCTTTTCATTCCTTAATCTCCTTTGTTTGCAATTTGTGTACATTCCAACCAGTAGTACCTAATTTGAGTCTAAATTTTACTTCACTATTTGATCTAGTCTATACATTACTTACAGAACTGAACACACAGAGGATACACAATAGACCAACTCTGGACACATTTCCGCAAGTTACAGATGAGCCACTCTAATACTCTAGCATATGTTGGTCTAAAAGGTCATCGATAACTTGTCCAAGTAATTGTTTTGTCTAGAGAAAGTCATTGTATGCCCTGTTTACGCAACACCAGTTTTAGTCTGGATTGTTCAAGGTGCCAGAACAGAGAGTTGCTGGCTTCAGGAAGGGGTTTCTGCTGGCTGCATAGGGGAACAAAGGTGATGGAAATGGGAGTGAAGTGAAAGGTGTTTCCATACTGGCACACTTGGTGTTGCCAGCACAAAAGAAAAATAAAGGACAAAGACACAAGAGAGGCAGAGAAGAACAGAGAAAGACAAAGAAGCTGAACAGATGTTCAGAAGTGGTGGCAATATGGGTTACAGCATTGCTACCAGGAAATGGCCATACTGTATTTTGCATTAAGTGGGCAGCTACCGACACGATGTGGTAACTTCCTTAGAAAATGATGTGGGTACCTACAGTCTGCTCCATGCTGCCACCGATAAACGTATGCAGGAACGAAGTTGTGCAGGAAAGGGTCAATTCAATAAATAACACGGTGGCAAAATACAATGAAGAATATATATTTTAGGAAGTTCAATCTAAGACTATTGAAAAGAGAGTCTATCAAGTTCATGACAAGAAAAGAAATGGAGCATTATGCTGAATGGGCAGGGTCAAAACCCCCTTGTTTCAATAGATTTAGTTCCTTATAACGGCAATAGTATTTCATCAACACTGGTGGTGTATAAATCTAGACAGCGAACTGGTACTGTGACATCCCTATTATCTCCCTAAATCATTTTGATAAAGGAAAAGGCTTTTCAAAATATCACGTTTTTTCTGCTTCATTCTGTCATTTTATTGCCCAATTCTTTGTTACAATTTTCCAATCACTTTACATAACCAACCATTTTCATCATTGCCACACTATTGTAAACCACATCAGCAAGTTAATACATAAAGCTTTGCATTTCAAAAAACTAGACACTTTAGTAACAATATTACAAAGATTTTAGCTTCAAAAATAACTGAAAATGAAAAAAATAAACTTTTAAAGAATTAGCATCATAAAATTAATTTATTCCAAGTAAAAATACAAAATAATATTAATGACATTGACCAGATATGAAAGTCTCTCCCAGAAACAACTATATTAATGGTTGAGAAAGCACTCCTTAAAGAAAATACGAAATAAAAATGAAAAATATGTAAATATGTTTAATTTTTTTCTTAGCAAAAAATCTTTCTAAAAATAACAATGAAAATTTGTCTCAGTACAAAGGCTACATTACTATTGAAAAAATACCAGCATGAAGAAAAGGTACATATTTGACAGTAGAAAAATGATTTTAGTGAATCACAATGTCTAAAGTCTGCAATGAAAATAAATCTGCAATAAAGATTTATGCCATTTTTCTTTTCATTTTTCTTTTTTTTTTATACAAACAGTACAAACAGTATTGCACATAACAACAAATAGTCGAGGTTAGGTTAGCCTTCAAAAAAATCGACTAGTTCAAGTCTCACATCAGAAAAGGCCACAATAGGACCTGTTGTACCCAGGGGCTTCTTAGTCAAGTTGCAGTTCAGAACTCCGTATTTTAAAAAATAACTTTTTTTGAAGGACCCTCTTTAATATAACATATTAACAACTCGGGGGCACATTCATTTACAAAAGAAAAGGGAGCATGTCATAATTTAATAAACTAAAAAAAGTTCTCTTTAAAAAAATACAAACAGAAGAACTCTCACAATTCTGGTCAGTCGTGCATAATCACACTTGATTATAAATATACAAATTAAGGGAAAATAGTTTTTCACCTTCTATTCACAACTTTCAGCACCAAATGGAGTTTGTGTTTACACCTGTTCTTTATGATGATTTCGTTTAGATTTAATCCAACATCATGGTATATTGTACATTTTCCAGCTTCTCTCTCTCTCTTTCTCTCTGGGGGTATTTTTCTACATGAAAGAGGGGGATTTCTTCAAAAAGGTTTAGTTCTTTCACATAATTAGGTAGATTTCTGTAGGTTAGCTATGATCTTTAATATTACAGTTATAAAGCTCTAACTTCTTCATTTTCAAAAAAACTCAAATAAGCATGAAAAAAATAAAGTTACCCATCTGTTAAATCATTTTTCTTGCAGAATTAAATTAATATATATTTTTCTGAATAAACTTACTTAGAAAATATCATTTTCTTTCCTATATTTCAAAATTGAGGTATTGCAAAAGATCATGTCAGTCAGAAAGCATGCCTTTTTCGTTAAAAAAAAATCATCAGCCGACTGTTGAAAACTGTCTAGATACAAAAAGTAGTGCATAACAAAATGTCTTGTACAGATGAAAAAAAACCAACAGAAAGGACACCTGGGCTGGGAAAAGCAATATCACAAAACCGCCCAGAAGTAACTTCAAAAGGGAGAATTCTAATACGCATTTTAAACCAGTAAAAAACTATTTTTTCTTTTTTTTTCTTTTTTTTTTTTCCAAAAACAGAAAAAATCCTCTCAAAGCCAATACTCGCAACTAAACACTGGGAAAACCAAACTTCTAAATTAGACACAAACAAGGACATCACAACAAACAAAACCCAGAACATATAACTCTACTATGCGGTGTCATATCCAGTCAGATTGTCCCCAGAACTGCAAAACCAAAGGAGGAAAAAGAAAATAATAGTGTACACATTCTCACAATCATTAGGATATACCAAGTGTGTTTGCAGTTTTATGCTATCTGCAGCCCCATAGTTCATGCTAAAAAAATGTCCACTGTGTTAGCAGGTCTTAATTGTGTTCAAGCTTCACAGGATACATCCAGGGATTAGAGAGAGAACGCCACATCCACAGAGCAGACATCTCATGTTACTTTTGTATGCAGACATTTCTTTAGCACCACTTTGTTTCCTAACTTTCTTAAATGTGCCTAGTTTATTAGTTTGACAGACTATATAATCGGTAGTGTATGTACGCTAGCATGAGCTCTTTGGTTTTCTGGACAAGGTCTGCAGCTACGTAAATGATGCAAGCATTAGGAGAGAGATTGTAACTAAGAGCTCATTTCTGTTTATGTACCTGTTATGAACTGTCAAAAACGTGTTAATGTTGGATACAGAGGCTTTAACAGTTAAGTTTGATCACAGTACTAGACATAATCACTTTACTATATAAAATAAATTGCACAATATATAACAGAGCACCGCAAAGTACTTCATCTACCATCCACAAATTTGTTTTAAGAATATCCTACAGCTAGTTTTATATTGGTTGTAATATAGGTCATTCTGTAATGGGCTGATCCTAATTTCAGAAGCATTACATTTACTGAGGCATGCCTTCCTCCAGTCAGTAATCAATTCGTTTTGTTACTGAGTGTTTTGTAGCCTACGTAAATTCATAATTTGTGCATTGTGGGCAGGTTTTATATTAGACATATATAAAATTTATTGCATGCAGCAACCTGATTAAGTAAACATGCAGTCAAAAAATATTGACCTTCCTTGGAAGCTTTTCTGTATGCTATACTGATCTCCTTTCAGCAGCCATCACTATTTTAATCACATATTCATTTTTTAATTGATACCCTAGCCTGAATAGAGTATTATGGTATTAGTAATACCATCTTAATAGCAGCAAAAGCTATTGCAGCATACATTTACATAACACTAAAAGACCTAACAAAAAAAAAAACAACCAACCAACCAAAAACCAAAACAAAAAACCCCCAACAAAACAAAAACAAACAAACAAAAAACCCTCAGCAAAACAAAAGAAAAAAGTCTGATCCAGCTTATGAGGTATCATCCTTACAAGTCAAAATGGAGAGCAACTAAAGGCTTATTTTCTTTAAGGGTTATTACTATTCTAAATGACCCAAACTAATGATTGCTGAATATCTGTTTAAGTTTTTGCTACATCTGCCACCTACTTGTGAATATTACCTTTGGTAAGTCATCTGCTAGGGGCAAGTCTGAATTTCTGAAAATAAGTGCATGCTCCAGTTTAAAAATAAAAATAATTATAATAATAAAAAAAAATCTTCATCATATACACATCAGCCCAGTGAAGGCTGATGAGAATGGCAGTCTACATAATGTCACTAGTGACAAGTCTTGCGTAGGAAATTAAGGTACCAAGCAGATGTTTGTGTGAATCAAAGTGCAAAATCAGTACAGTTACACTCTGCCGGTTTCTATTATACTGGACACTGAGTTCAGTAATGTGACTGTAAATAATAATAATAGTAATAGTAATAAAAAGACCCATATCTTCATTAAAGTCGCGGACGAATGCACAGATTTCCAGAACACTAAGCCCTGAGGCAGAGCTCTCTTTTCACACAATTTTATCTACTCCAGTACTTGTTGCTGGGGGAGGCCTGGGGTTCAGCTCCAGCGGAACGGGACGTGGCGGGGCCGATCACCTCCCTCCTTTACCAGTGGTTTGTGGAACTCACGCCCAGCACGAGAGTGTATGCTCGCCCAGCAGTATTCGCAGTAATACTGCAAACAGGTAACGTTGGCACAAAAGAATGGAGCAAATTTTCCACCACAGCGAGTGCCCTGGCATTCATCGCACATCTGATCATCCAGCACGTATGGCTTCACTTCCACCTGCACCAGGAAGAAGAAGAGCTGTCAGAAGATTACAGAGTTTTGCTAAGTATGAAAAGAAGGAATGGTAATTTAATTCATTTGACTTTTTTGACATCAGTTGAAGGTTTTCAGCTGGTGCTGGATTAACCCAAAGGCTTTGGTAGTTAAATTTTCACACCACTTT
This sequence comes from Agapornis canus, assembly GCA_036873685.1. Lineage (NCBI taxonomy): Eukaryota > Metazoa > Chordata > Aves > Psittaciformes > Psittacidae > Agapornis > Agapornis canus. The sequence goes on from JBAFWW010046447.1 coordinate 21,407, forward strand.
ACTTGTAAGAAAACCTCAAGAAAGAAGGATGTGTTTTGGTAACCGCTCAACATTTCTTGGAAACTCTAGGTATGTGAAAGTGCTAAGATGGAAGTACAGTAAAAATAGCATCTCGAAGATTTTGCTGCTGTCTAAGAAACCTCCAGGAATGTGAATACAGTTGTTACGGGGGCAGGGTGTGAGAGAGCAGCATTTAGGAAGGAAAAATGATAAAGAACAAAATTATACTTCTAAAGTTCAGCTGTCTGGTGAGTTTCAGAGGCTTTTTCCTCCCATATTTTTCTTTTCCTTCTTACGAACTGCAGAATTTGTGACAAGACTAATAAATGAAGATTCAATTTAAACAAGATCAAATGCACTTGTATAAATACTCTGCGTTATGATGACAGAAATCCATCTGTGGCATTGCCACCAATTATAAATAGACTGGAGAGCTGCTTACTTTTGTCCTACACTCAGTTGTAAACATCTTAGGACTGGAATTTTTCTTGTTTTTAAAGTGCTTGTGCCAAACCCAGCAGTATTCTGATACTTGACTTGGCATTTGAAATAGTACTATTACAGAACTTGACAACACTCTCCTATGTGCCTGCTCCTAAGAATCAAGCCTACACATTCAAATTGAGCATTTATTCATTCTGGGAAAATCATTAGTTTATGTATGTGTAACTCTTACACTATTAAGAAAAAACAGAATGAGATATTAAGCTGAAAAACAAGAAACATACTGTATGCTGAATTTTACTTCAGCATATCCTGACCACATTTCAGTAAATGTAATTCATTTGAAGTAAAGCTTATAGAGGGAATTCTATTTCTTGCCTATGGAACAGTTAGAATCACTACTTTATGTTATGTTACTTTATGTTATTTTACTTTACTTTTTGTTAAATTACACTATTTTGTTAAATTACCACTAGTGCTGCATGGAGCAAGTCTGAGTAACTGCCATTTTGCATATCAGATGCCATGCCTCTAAAATAAGAAGCATCACATAAAATAAGACGGCACTATCTCAAATGAAATTGGAAGAAAGCAGGTCCAACGTCCAGCACATCTCTGGATCCCCACCTACTCACACGAATTGTGAAGGTCTGAAATAGATTCTCTTTCTCACACCTTTTCTTGCTTTGGTTACTAGGACACGATTTTAAGAAAGTATGCTGTACAGCTCAGGGGCTTCGATCTACTGGATTTAAAAACTGATATTTAAGGACTGATTAAGGGATTTCATACTTCTTCAAACTCATGATAAACCTGTTTTCAATACAAAGATAATGAGACATAAATTATCAATCAGTAACTGGGAAAAGTACTGATGGATGGAAAAAACCTACCAGCTAGCATCATTTATGGCTCTACCCTGAAGCTTAGAAAAACCCCTAAGTTTTTAAGCATGACTGATATATAAATCTCAAAGGGTTCAACACTGTGATTAAGATTCCAAAATTAATCTTCTTAGTCTCTCTGTAATTTTTTTTTCAGAATCCCAGAGACAAGAAATGCTTCAGAGCAGCCTTGTCTTAGTTACAGTCAGGACCTCACCCAATCTGACAAAAACAGTTCAGATTTTTAAAGAGAAAGTAGAAAGAGCATGGACTTCACAGCTGTGTGATTTTGTCTGTACACTGCACAGAGCAGACACAGCCAATACCTGTCAATATTATTTTTCAAGAGTTTTATATCAGAAAACAAGCCACCCCTATTGTAAAAATCCAAAGCAGCCGTGCATGCTGTGTGTTCTTTGAATAATTCTAAATGCTGAGTCCCCCAAATCATAGGTATTATTTGTAATTGAGAGATGAAGAAAGAAGGTCTAACAGAAAAGAGTATCCTGGAAATTAAGGAGTGTTTTCTTCTACCATCTTCAATTCAGATTTCAGTAAATAATTTCAGTTGTTACTTGAAAAGCCCTTTAGAAACAAGGAGTTCATACTGAACAATCCCTTCTCATTTCCTCCCCTTTTACCTTTCAAGCATCAATTGGCATTTGGGTTTGGTTAAATAATTCTCAAGACTTCTGAGGTCAGCATTACCTATTATATGTATGACAAAGCTGTGATTTAGGCACCTCGAGTCTAGATGTACATTGTTGAGAAAAAATGCAGCCTAATAGCAGAAGTGCCAGAAGCTATGTAAGTAGCCACAAAGTAAAAGCTGTTGATGGACAGTCAGCAAACCTCCAAAGGAGGAAGAAAAAAAGATAGGAAATTCTATGGTATTTCACCTTCAGAATTCAAAACAAAATGAGAATGAATGAGCTTACAACCAAGTACTTTCTGGTTTTAGGGTTCAACATTATTTCAGATCCTTAAGGTGCATTTTTTCACTCTGCTTTAGCTGCTTAAATAAGCTTCTAAGCAATTAGCAAACATCATCTGAAGAACAGAGGTTAGTGTTCTCTAACACAATATTAATGTAAAGATGTTTTTCATTTCTCTACAGTTTTGTGAGTAACAACCATTCTATTCCATGCTATTTTACTTACCCGTTTATCAATGTCATTATGTTGGAGCTGGACAAAGCGAGCACTGATAGCAGCAATATAGCTCTGCTGATTGGAGAAAGCCACTCTGCCAGCGCCTTTCGGATACTTCAGCTCTGGGTCTGTATCAATGCCAGCATAGCAGACACCTCCATATAAACGGTCCATAATCATTGCCAATTCAACTGCAAGAAGTCAAGTGTTAAATAGTATAGATTTAAGATTAATAGTGTTGCATTTGCTTGGTTGCATAAAAAGAACCCCAACAAACCATTGTTTGTCTTAGCTACTTGTCTTCCAAAATCTAAAACAGCAAATCCAAACCCTGGTTCTAACAGAATGAACCAATCCTACACAAAGTATAGTAAAATACAAAAGCAAAAAGCAAAATCTGTAAAAAGAAACTTGGTATGACTGAAGTGTGGGGAAAAAATGCAGAGTTACACTGTTAAGTGTCAGGTCAACTGTTTTAGAATTTATCATCCTATTGTAAATTAAAACTCTGGTGTCTGGGATTAGATATTCAGGATGTCCCCAAGCCTCAGCCAGACTTGTTAATGCTAGTTTACATATGAGAGCACTTAAAGATATTCCTATATTTAGAACCTGGTACATTGCCCCAGCTACTGAGATTGAAAAGACATTAGGGAAGTCTTTTACATTTGCAGCAAAAAGCAAACCTACATTTTAGGTACAACTTAGCATTTCTGTAGAATATTAACTTGATGGTGGATCTTTTAAAATAGTTTGCTGGTTTTTCTGACACTTAAGAATAACTCCAAAGAAGTTATAATTCAAAAAATAAGACAGGCTGAATGCATGGCTGGAAGGAGGAATGCAGGAGGAAGGTCAAGGGAAAAAACTGAAGGAAGTGGAAAAGAGGCAGGTAAACTATGCCAAGATGTGTGATCACCATACCAACTTCTCTGCAAAACTTGATAGGCAAACAAATTTGTCAGATGGATGAGGAATAGACCTTCACAAAGCAAAGACCTACAGGCTCTGTCAAGTCAGCCTTATGCCAGTGTGTGAAAACACTTTCAGTAGCAAGTAAAAATTGAGCTATCCAAGATAAAATGAAAAGGATATACTAAATATTGAAATCCTTGCAGTTCTCACAGAATTCTCACTAGTTCACTATATATAGAATAGAGACAATTTTTAAATAGAGTATGTATGTGTTTGTATAAATGTGTGTGTCACATTAAGGGAAGAACATATGCTCATTTGTCCATTTCCAACAAGCAAACAAATGTTTAACAGATTCTACCAAATTAGGTAATGTTCTTGCTCTAACCAGGAAGGGAAAACTTATCAGCATAATGTAGTGACTAGTAGGTTCTTCTACTTCCTAATGAGTTGGAATCATACTTTAGGTAGTGATCTCAAAAAAATGACAGTACAGAATAAACATCAGGAACATTTAAACACCTGGTAGTTCCGGTATGTCACTCTTACCAATAGACAAAGACTATACAGGATTCCAGGGCAAGGAAGCCATGCACTGTTCAGACATCTTAGGAAAAACTTGTGTGTCAGGTCTTTAAAGTGGCAAACAAGAAAAACTGGAAACTGTTTGATTTGGAGAAGTTAACTAAAGACATCATTTATCATTTATGCATTTCAAATGTAATCCATGAAGGGCCAAATGACATACAGTTTTATAAAGACTATAATTAGAAATGAGCTAATGTTTAATTGTTACTATTTACATAATTACTGTCTTATAATTATGCCTTATTTTAACATGGTGAGGAAAGTGAAGCCTGCCAAGAAACCTGGGCTGAGAGAAGTCTTACTGACAGCAACGGCTGGGGGACCTTGTGCAGAGCTTTCCAAAAGGGATCTGAATTAGGAGAAACATCAACTGAGAAGCTGAAGTTCTAGTGGGGTGAAAAGTGGCTACCAACAGAAAGAGGGCTACTGGCAAATCCAATCCAAAAGTCTTTCTTCCAGACAATAACTGAGGGGCCTTGATCACTACAGCCCTGAAAAAATAGGATTAAATTTGAGAGGATGAAAAAGAAAAACCATGCGGCTGACCTGGAGTGAGGATGGAGAGGGACTACTAACAAGTGACAGCTGCCAAAAGATGGAGCTAGGAGAAATGTTTCAACTTGCTTCATGACCTTGTCCATTGGCTCAACAAGAATATAAAGGTTAGGAAGAAAGAGTGTTGGGAGCAGTACTGAAAAGGGGCCTTCAAAACAAACTGGGGGCTGCCAGGACATCTGAACTGGGATCTTTCTTCTGGCTAAAAGCTAAGGGGTCTTGTCTATGGCTCTGCAAATAAAAGTGAATAAAAAAATAAAGGGTGAAGGAAAAAAGATACAGAAAAAGAACTACATCAGGAGTGGGTCTGGAAAGTGGCCTTCAGAAGAGTGGGGCCACCAAGAAGCACGGGTTGGGAGAAATTTTTCTCTGGACAGTGGCTGAGAAGCCTTACCTGTAGCTCCAAGGGAAAATTAGGCTCAGGGTTGAATAAAAGGGAAAGAGAGACCATAGAACTGCCATTGGAATTAGACTGGAATGGGGCTATGAGAAGTTTGTCTTGTAGTCAAATGAAAAGAGGACTTGTCTGCATCTCAGCAAGTCAATCAGGTTTAGGATTAAGATGGTATATGTTACAAAAACACAGCCAAGTTCTAGGATATTATGCAAACTTGGGAAACCGTGTCTATTGGAAATCCTAATTAGTAACCTATCTTAAAGATAAAAATTGTTCACAGTTTGTATTTTGTAGACAGGAAGACTTAGTGAGTGATCAGTATTTGGAAGAGACATATAACACATACCTTTTCTCATCTTTTCTGCCTAGCCCAGAACTCCCTACTATATGCCCTATGTTTTCCTTCTACTCACCAGCTCGGAGGGGTCGTGGAACTCCTCCAACAAAGATAGTTTTTCTTGGATCCAAAGGTTGAGACCCATCCATCACGAAGTCACTGTCACTTAGGTTCCAAGGTCGAATTTGCACCTGTATTAAGGATTGGTTTTAGTAGAGGAATTTAGCAACATCATTAAAATGAAAAAAAAGAAAAACAAAAACCAACCAAACAAAAACCAGCTGCCAAATCTTTCCATGATTAAAGATATAATTTTAAGTTATCAAAAGCAGTAAATCGGTGGTATAGGCACCAAAATTAAATTTGAGAACATAGCATTATCTAGTGTTTGAAAGAAAGTGACGATTCATTTATCACCTCTAGAGGCCAGACTTGAGTTAAATCTCATCACTACAAACTCCTACCTCATTAATTCCCCGCCCCTGATCACCATTATAATAAGAAATCTGTGAAAGGACTTCCAGAACATTTTACTGTGTATGTGTAATTGCAGTTTGGCCTTCGGGCCTTCCTGACATCACGTACAGTGATCCACAAATTTTAAAGCACTGACAGAAGTGGAGATAAAATTTATTTCTCTGCTGGGATACAAAAGGAGTTTTTATAATGTGTGAATACTCACTTCTGTTAAGCAGCAACACAGTTGATAAGAAATGTTTAGATTACAGAGAAAAAATACTGATCATAAGTTATTTGGATAAAGCTGTTCATCCATCCATTTTCTGATCCTAGAAATCATATAAGCACTCTCACTGTGCTATAATATTAGGTTGTTCATTCATCTGTACTAGGCTTTGTAATAGTGTTTTTAAAAGGCAGCATTTTTTTATCTAATCATATTTCTCTGTAGTTTTCATCTAATCTAATGTATTTATAGAAACAAAAAAGACCAGCATTAAAGTGTGTTAGAGATGATAATCTACTGTTTCTACTGTTCCTATGTCTTCTATTCTGCTATAGCTGTCTGCATTACTTGTTTTTCTGCTGCAGTTTATATAAGGTAAATGAGACCTACTGCATGCAGAAAAAATACTAATTAAGAAAGCTAATGATGTACAGGGGTACTTGAAGCTATCTGGATTTTAACTGGGGGAGGAGGGGAGTTCCTTAATTTCATTGCATAAGGCTTTCTTTTCTTTCAAATACTATAGAGGAAAAATGATAATCCAATTGTTTTACAGCTAATATTTTAAAAGGATGCATGCTCCTGTGAGATACCAGAAGTATCAAATATAAATGTTAATTGAACATGACATTTATCAGAAAGTCGCAAATGTTAAAACCATGTTATGCTGATATAGAAAGTCAAATCAATGTAACAGCAAGGACAGCAACAGGAAATGGACAAGTCAATTAACTGTATGTATTTCTTTATTTATTAACTGAAAAGACTAACAGCAAATGGGTTAGCAAGCAGCATAAGTGCCATGACATGAGCTACTTACTGGTTTATCCTTGATTGTGGGACTTGACACACACAGGTAAAGTTTCCCATCTTCTTCCAGGCAGGCATCTATCAGAGCTTGTACAGAGCTTTCTTCCTGGAACAGCAGAAAGGCGTAACCTTGGGAAGGATAAAGGCACAAGAAAGAAAAAGATCAGACTGATTTATAAAGCATTTTCTTAAATAAAGAAAACCCCAAGAACTGAATAAGATACACAAATTCTTTAAAGGTCCCTTTCAACCCAAGCTGTTTATGAAATTACAAATGACTGGTAAGGCTCTTAGGTGGTTTTCATAAATTAAATGCAGTGAGTACCCACATACAGTATTGATTTCGGAATGGAAACAAGAATGTTTGCAGCATGAAAGTGTGTTTATTTCATTAATTAAGGATTTTGAGCAGTGAGAATAAAGACTAGTGAATAAGGGGTTCTTATTATCCAGCTACTGTACTGAGCTGCTTATCAGCAGTATCTGCTGGTATCAGTGACTACCATCTTACAATGGAGGCACCAACTTTCTGGTTATTCTATACAGTGAATAAATATTAAAAGAAAGTGGACAGGTAAACAGATAAATAAACTTCTATGCTTCCATACATTTATGAAAAAAATGCTTACCTAAAAACAGTACAGCATGAGCAAAAAAGAATGGCACGTGTTGTGTTTTATTATGTGCTTTTTATTTACACAGCAACCTGCTGTTACTATTTATATTTAAATAAAGCAGTTCAAAAGAAAGAAGTCCAGTAGAAATTGCTCTTAGTGACTCAGAATATTTAGGACTTTAAATTAGCCAGTAAAACTGTGTGTGGCATTCAGTGCTCTTCTGAATGCAGCTGTCAAGAAAGCTTGCTTCACTTCTACTTAATGTTGTTAAGTTTGAATGAAGATTTGACCCAAGCAGTCCATGCTTTTGCTACCTCAGAAATGAAACTAATACAGCACACTCTATATACTAAGCAGAGCCATCTAAAGACCGGCTGCTAGACTTGAGTACAGCTGCCCAGTTAAGAGGGCTTTCTGTCATGAATGCATTGATTGTTCTTTTGCCCCATAATCAGTACAACTCAGTTTCCTCACTGAATGTGAACATGTTGGCTTTGACTTTTATAATTTGGCATTTGGGTATTTTACAGGCTACTGTTTTACTGCAAACCTGCAGCAATTAGAGGCAGCTGGGTTTTGAGCAAGGACTACTAGGCTTCCTTTGCTTGATAGACTTTCTCTGCCTAAGACTCTTGACACAAACAGTGCCTCATGATGATACACGGTATTTAAATCATGACAAACTCTGATATGGCTTTACACAGTCTATTTCTATTATTATTGTAGTGACTTACCCTAATTTTTCAGCACATCGAGTGAGTACTATTTGACATGTCCTTTCTAGATAAATACTACACAGCCATGATTTATGAAAAAATATTAAAATTCAGATAAACAATGAACAAGCATTTTCCTCTGTTATTATCTACCTAATCACCCCCTCCCCGCTATCTCTAGTCCTGTGTAACTTCTCAAAAAATATTACATTCTATGCAGCTGTTTTCAGAGACAAGATCTGCATCAACAACAACACAGGCATAGCCCAGAACACTTCTAGAATAGCTTACCCAAGTCAAAAAAATAGTTTGATCATCACTCTTGCTAGCAAACAAGGAAACTGCATACTTAAGAGTTGGAGTGATTTAAAGATGCTAGTCCCAATAAAAAGTGACTTAAGTAAAACCATTGGTTCCCCCTCTAGTAGCTGTAAGTATCTTAAAACAGTCCCTAAAGATATAAACACACTTCAACATTTTAGTTTTAGATTTTACAAAACTAACCACATTGAGCATGAAAATAATTAGCTCGCAGTCACTATTACTTTAAGCGTTATTTTATTTTCCACCTAGGCACTTGTTATTCCTCACTGCATACTGTCCCTTCTGATTACATTCATAAACAAGAGAAAAAAACTTTATGCAAATTAAAGTATCATTAGTTTAGCAGTTTTTTCAGCCTTATAAAATGTTCCAGTCTGAAAACTAGATACTTGGAAAAGACTCCCATGGCAACTACACCTCCAAAGCTACCCGATCACACTTTATGGTTCAGGCCAATCCTTGCTTTGTATTTTATATAAAAATGCCTTGTAAGACATATTCCCAGAAGATGCAGTGCAGATCTATGAATAAGAGTACAGGTACGTTCATGAATACTTTAAAAGAATGTTTTACAACATATTTAAATGAATTTAAACATTTCGGATTTATCTTCTGATCAGACCATAAGATTTGAACTCTAAAAAACCTGAATTTTGTCTCTTTCAGACTTTTATAATCTTAAAACAGGAAAATATTGGAAACCTCTTCAGCAAAGTGAAAATTGGAAAATGCTTACTGTGTCTTAATGACTTAGCAAAAACCTGGGCAACAGCTTGGGATGCTTCTTTCTTCTGTGAAGCTTTTTCAGGTTTTTCTGGGTCATGTTAAGAGGTTACAACTGTGGAAACTGGAGCTGACAGTCATTTGCAGGTACAGTAAATGGTATGGCTGTACCTTCCCAAACCAGTTAAAATTAACCAGGTACTTGTTAATTTTCTCTGGCTGCTGGATTACAAGAGCAGTCCATGTTAGTAAGAATTCAGTTTTCTAACCTGGAGCTAGGGCCTACCATGAAGTTTAGTAAGTGAACACTTCCTCAATTCTCTAGACCTCAGTGGCTGTAACACATTCTCCTGCCTGCTATGGAGTCTGTGTGGCCCCTCTAAAGACACACAGGTAAGCAATTTACAGCAGCAGTCTTCAATTAATCTAGACACTTGAGGAGGCTGGACTAATACAACATGATGTCCAGCATTAATTCAAAACCTGATGACTGCACATCTATCTCCCAATTATTCAAGAACTTTTGATACTCTAGATTAATGAAGATTACACTGAAATAAAAAATAACAGAAGCTCAGATAATATGAAGATCATGTAGAAGCTGATACTAACATGAAAGAGATCTGCCAAAGTTAAAGGCATCTTTACTCATTTTTTAGAAGCACATAGGGATGCAAAACCCTCAAATTCAGAAATGTACTGTGAACTCAGATTCTAGTATAAAAAATGAAATTGGGAAATACCAAGGTCAGAACTGACACTGCATAAAGAATTCTCTCACACTAGATACAATGTAATAATGAAATAACTTTTTTGCACAAGAACAAAGCACTATTTTTAATATCTTCAGCCACAAATTAAAGAGAAACCAATTTGTTTTATTTTTCTGTCAGTTATGTTTAAATGCTATGTTTGGCTATAACTTTATAAAGCTCTAAGAGTACTCCTTCTTGAAGAGATTCTCAAAAATGTCTACTTTAGTCATTATATCCTGTTCTAACCAGTATTTCTATTCCTATTTGTACTACAATACAAGATGAGCCTAATTCCCCAATCTAATCCCCAAAGTTTTACTGAAGCCAGTTCACTTCCAGCATTCAGAATACTGGAGAATTTTAGGGGCATCTAGGTTTAAAAGAAAGTTAATCCATGTTTAAAGACAGTAGGTGAGGTAGAACTAGCAAGATAATCAGTTTCCAAAACAAAAACGTATTCATTCAAATAAGTTCAATTATTTAGCAGAGAGTTGCTTCAAATCCCTCAGCATTGTATGCTGCAGCACATGGTCCTCTCTGTGCATCACAGGCATCATGTGACTTAAAACATACTTTTCTTTCCAAGAAGTAAAGACAGTTTGATGAACTTTAATTCTCTGCAGCAGACCCTTGGTAGCATGCAGTGGCAGTATGCTGCAGACAAACTTCAGCTGTGATCCTTTCTTACCTGACCAGACCTTTTAAAGATTGGAGGGCTCAAAGAACTGGTCCTGACTTAGGTTCCACAAAGTAAAACAGGTGAGTTAATTAAAGCCCCAGAAAATAGCAAGGTACCTGACAAGAGCTTACTATTCTGTATACACATAAATATTGCTTCTTGGCAGAGCAAAGGCAACACAGCTCCCTCTCAGCTGTTGGTACATCACAGTAGTGCTGACAGTAAACACTGCACTTGTAATTCACTGGAAAATGGCAACAGTCACCCCATCTTTTCAAAAGGGTATAGCAGAGGGAAAATGAGAAGAAGATTAATCTCCCTGTATTCCAAAGCATAGTGTAGGAGCTCCTCAACCTTGAGCTCAAGGATTCATTATTTGATGGAAAGCAGTACAAGAACTAAGCTCCTTTGTACACATTTCATTCTGACATCTAAACAGTGACACAATTTCCATATGAAAGGATAATTTAGCCCAGTTGGTCTAATTTCAGTTAACCTTGCTGAGAACAAACTGGAACATCAGGCATACACACTGTCCCACGAGCTTGTAGCAAGGTTGTCACTTGAAATTCAAGATACACTCAGAACTACCATATAATGTTGCTATAATCTGGAAAGTACATTTTTGCCAGCCTAAACTGTCTGAAAAATCTCCAATTCAATTCAGCATAGGCTTACCTTCTCTAATGATGGGACCTTTCTGTATTACTGAAAGCCTATTTTGTAGTAAGACTTCAAGGACCTCTGAAAAAGTACATGCTAGATGGAAAGTTTATTTAGGCACTTGTACTGCTTGTTCTTATAATAGCAGAATCTTGATATTCATACTTTTATGTTAAAACCTGGCATGTTAGTACAAATTACAGACAGTCATATAATCATAGGATAGTTAGGGCTGGAAAGGACCTTAAGACCATCTAGTTCCAACCCCCCTGCCATGGGCAGGGACATACTGCAGTTTTGGCCATAAGTGCATCATGCACATGCTCTACCCATTCTTCCTCAACGTAATTAAAGCAAGAACTACTTGTGAACCTTTATTAGGGCAGAATACGCATTAAGTCTATCAGGCATGGGAGAAAATCAACTTATGGGCCTTGTAGACACCATTCAACTTAGCAAGACATTTTATAAGAGAAGACTACCTCCTGTCTAGAGCAAAATATTTCTCAAGAGTTAAAGATGAGCCAACTTCGTGTTTTTCATGGCTCACCAATGTTTCCGAGCATTCATGAATAAAAGATTGGGGCTGTTGGGGGGGGAAAGTAGGAGATTAAAAAAAGGTTTTATTCTGTTAAACCTGGTAACACCTTCCTTGTACAGCTTCATTGTTAGGCACGAAGTTTGGTGGTGTGAAATAAAATCATTGACTGTGTTCTGTAACCCATGGGAGAAGGTAGGAAAGAAGTCTGATATACTAGAATTTTTTGCACTCCTTTCAGTTGAAGTGATTAATTACTAATGTTACAAGAGCTAAGCTTGTCTGAACAGTCTGTAGTTACTCAGTGGTAGAGGAGTATTTCAGAAAGGTGTTAATCGGGTAGCCGCACAGATCTCTCTCCCTTAATGAAGTCCAGAGTGGACTGAATTCAATCACAAGTTTTTCTTAGAAGTTTCAGTTAATTGTGAATTAGTTCCATCTCTTTACAGTAACTGAAGTTAATGCTCATTTTATGCTCAACTTCTGAATACTAAAAGTAATTCATAAGTTAAGATCTTGCATATATACTGCTCTTCAGCAATATATAAATCACTATTGAAATACATCCACCATGAGCTGTGCCTTCTGGTACAAAGCCAGCATTTTGGCATTCAGATGTTATATAATCAGTAGGGAAAGATTAACCTATTTCTGGCTCTTATAAGAGCTACTTAGAGGAGCTACTTTTTAAATAAAGACAAAAATATAGTGAAGAATTATATACAAAATCTAAGCTTATTTGGATATCTATGTCAGAAGTCTGCATATCATCTATTATTTCTTATGTAATTGACCTCAAATCCATAATTCCAAAAACTACCATAAACGCACTTACAAAATTATATATAGAAATCATATTCTAAAGGTCATGTATTTTCAGTTTTCAAGCACTGATGTTGGCTGGCAGAACTAGGAGAATGAAGAGGACTTTCTCTTCTCTTTACATAGCAGGTCAGAACAGTCTTTGAGTCATCGCACATATTCATTTCATATGCAAAATGGAAGAATTACTTGAAAAAATTTAAACTACCTTTGAAGAACATTTTCATTCTGTCTTTTTAAAGCTTAGACAGTGTCTTCTCTGATGCTTTTATAGGCTCAAAGGTTACAATAAAATCAACCATCCACCTAAGTTCCCTTATGAAAGTATTTATATATATATATATATCTCTACTTCATATTATTATGTAACAAGCAAACAAGATGGAGTTAAACTGGCAAAGAAGATGAATGTTCTGGTCTCATGTTATTGGGTTTGTTGTTAGATGGTTGACATTGCTACCTCCAAAAAGTAGAGTTAAGCAGACTTAATTTTTTCCATGAAACAGAAGCAGCACTTTCCTTCCCCCACCCCACACCCCCCTGGATTTGTAAAAATAGTTTTATATTTAATTGTGGTTGTATTTACTAGAACAAACATTTAGAATAAATCTGTTTTAGAGGCCCGCTCCAAAGGAACATTTAGAAACAGTGTGAACCAGATTTCTAAATCAGTTAATGTGATGACACAAGGTCATTGCTCAAAGTTGCCCATAGTAGTCTTAGTAGAAGATGCTTTGAACATGAATAAAACACATTTTTAAGCCTGAAGATGAAACAACTATTAAAAATGAAACTCATTTTTGAAAATAAAAAAAAAATCTGAAGTGTTAAAATATGCAGACTTTCTTTTAACATCGCAGTGACATGACTGGAGTCTCAAAAAACATCAAAGGCTTTAAATACTTTAGAAACCTCAAAATAGAAAGGGCTGTAATCTCAGCTACTGCAGAAGAGTGAAATTATGTATTAGTCAGGGCTGTGAAGATTAATTTCTTTTAGTCAGTCTAATTTTAAATAGCAGTGAATGCCCCTGTCAGCTGATTCCTTTCTCTAAAAAACAAAAGGTGTGTAAAAGATTTGAACAGTTTCACATCTGCAGTGAGGCTCCCGTTCATTTTTATGTGTTTTCTCATGAGCATCAGACTGAGTAGTCCAAAATGTAAGAAATTCTCCATATGCCACATTAAAGACAGATTTTAAGTGGGTTTTGTTTGCTTTTAATTAAAGGTTTGCACCATATATCCTCAGTTCCATTGAAAAATAATTGGATCATGAATCTAAACAGCAATTACATGAAGTGTACATAATTAAATGGAACACAAGATACATATCCAGAAAAGTTAGCAAGCAAGATCGCATGGAAGAGCTGAATGAAAACTGAGGTTCTCAGGTTATCAGTAGCTTCCATAAAATAAACCATGTTTTCATAATCTCAATTTTACCATTAAATAGCCCCCTCAAGAAGAATGGAAATTAACATTTAACTCTAACTACTAATGATCTTACCATATTACAGACAACAGAAAAGTCAGAAACCTCCTAACATTGTCATAAATATTACGAAGAATTTTTCCCCACATCTTCAACATAAATGAAACAAACAAACTAAAAAATCCACACCACAATCCCCCCCACCAGAGCCAGAATGTCTGCTGGCTCCATGGGGACGTCTGCTCTATGACGACAGGGCATTATTTCTGGGACATGGGAGAGATGCCCCAGTGTTTCCTCTGCACTTCTGTGCTGCATAGAAAGGACAACATTTTGATAGTGTTGTAGTGAATACATACAGCTAAAGATTCATAAAGTTCTTTCAATTCCAAAACACATCAAGAACCAGAAAGAATTTGCTTGTCATCTCTACTTCAAGTCTTTCTCTGCTTATGGGGAAAAAACAGCATACACACACCATCTCAGTCTGTCCTGTAGTAAAAATATTCCTACCCACCTGTACTGAAAAAGAAAGCACTGAAATGCTTTTCCCTCTCCCCAGTAAAAGAATGTTCAACAAATGCACAAAAGCTTCTCTTTTTTATCCAGCATTTTACTTCTACACTACTGTGAAACACTGCAACAGTAAATTTATAGGGTTGTCTCCTCTTTCAAAGGTCACAGGAATTTAAAACTTAAGACTGCAACATGATCTATAGCAGCTATAAACCAGAATTAAAGGGTATAAAAACATAAAAGAAAACCTGTAACCTATAATTTGGTTTATTGTAGTTATAAGAGTAGTCACATGAATTAATCATATGACAAAGACTAAATTTCTGATGAGGCAAGAGCTCTCTTTGCCTCTGGGTCAGCATGTGAATGTTGTTATAAATGTGAATACGCATTTTTTCATGTATTCACATTCGTAACAAAAAAAAAACGCAACTAAACTAAGAATTCCATTTTTCAATTCTAGTTTTCAAGGGCAATAGGAAATGGTGACTGCGCAGAGCAGCTTATTGTAATCATCTGGAGGGGGTCAGGTCTGCCACTGCTTTTACACTGAACAGATGGCTGAAAAGAGATCCATTTCCAAGTTTGAACAAAACCTGTTACTCTTGTTCACAAATAAGCCGATTGCCAATTCTACTCCAAACAACTTTAACATAGAGAAATTCTAAATAACTATAAATCTTCCACTTGATTCCGGCTTCTGTCATGCAGAGTGTCAGCATAAGGTAAAATAAATTCAACACAACTGGGAAAAAGCAAAGGTCCAAACATCAAGGCTACATTTTAGCTGAAATCAGTTAGTTTTAATTAATAAAATTGGATTTGGGGTTTGCAATACCAATGGTTTTAACTTTAAGTGATAACTTTTTCTTCAAAATTATTTTTAAAGAAGGAAACAGCACTTACTAGAGCTGTGATGCACAAGACACTTGGGACTGTTGACAAGAGCTTCATTCAAAGTAAAGGACTTCACTAAAAAAGAGAAGCTACCCAATGTCATTTACATAGACCAAGGCAGGAACATAATTTCCTTATTTTGTATGATTCTAACTCTCCTGTGAGCAGATCTGAGCTTCCATGCCCAGAGAGGAACTGAAGTTTCATAAGATCAAATGTAGAGCTTTGGTACTAGGCTGTGACTTTACTTTCAGTCAAGTAGTCAATTTGTCAGTTGCTGCTGTGATGCATTTATGATTAATAGCTTAACCACCAGGTTAAGTTTTCAGGTTCTAGTTGCTCAAGTTTGTCTTTGTTGACTATATGGAAAAGATGGAGCTTGAAAAGCCTGCCTTAATAATGGGCGGGTTTTCCAAAGCTTGATTATTCATAGCTACCAAAGAAACTTTTCTTCCTGAAAACAAAAAGAAGTTTCTGGTTGTGAGAGTATGCGTTTTCCTGGGAGAGCAGAATTAAAAACAAAACATCACAACAACAAGAAAACAATTACTGAACTTATCAAATCCTCTAAGACATTATGGTTTTCACTTTTTATAATGAAAACAGCACAACTGCCATTGGTATACAGCAGGCGACTGATGATACTCTATCAGTATAATCAGTGTATATCAGGTATAATAACCACATTAGTGCTACCAAAACTAGGTAGAATTTGCATGATATAACATAGATAAAAACTGCCAACCACAGCACCAAGACATCTGAGAGACACCAGTTCTTGGCTGCTCCCAGTTTTTGCAATCGGAAAGAGGTATATGCACTGTCTTGGGCAGAGGCACCACAACATCATTCTAGTACCTGATGAATTCCCACTGCCAGTCCTAACCTCTGATTTGAGAGAACAGAGATATAATGTGGGACACTGCATTTATTAAATTGCTGATTTATATATTCAGATGATCTCACACTGAGTTTATATTACTGTATCATTATTTTAGGGGTAGAACTGTGTGATCACTGTAGTAATCCTAAGAATGGAACATTATACATTTGGAAGAAGAAAGTGGTGCTTCATTGATTATTAGCATAACAAGACACAGCACAAGCTATTAGCAAAGCACAAAATATTCTCAAGGCCTAGTTATCACTATTCAAAGCACTGCTTTTATCGTAGAGCCTCACAGATCAATTCATACATTTCAATTCACAAAATGAAAGAAAATGCAACATTTAAGAAGCTAGTATTTAAATGGGGGGTAGGGACACAAACCACAGTAAAATCTCCTTGGCTTTAAAAGTGCTTCCATTTGACAGCAGTGGTCTGATTACTTCCTATAGGTAAGTGATGAAGAGTATTTTCTGTACTTCCACATATTCAAATTCCAAGTAATGCTTTCACTGCTGCCTGGAACCTCTTTTTTGTAGTGTCTTAGGTATTAGTGGGTTTCAAAAGAAAACTTAGCGAGATATTGTGAACTGACAGTTATTCAAATGAAAATTAGCAGCATTTTCTTTAATTTGTGTACCATGAAGTGACAATAACAAAGGGGCATATTTTCAGTGTGCTGAAGTCTTTTAGCCATTATCCAATACAAAAATTCTGTATAAATGGTAGCTGTATGGAATTCTTTAATATACTTCATTTTAGCTTAAATACTCATTCACTGTTTAAATGTATATTAATAAGAGACTTCAATACCAGAATTCGTATTTTCTTCTCCATACAAACATTTCAGAGTAGCTACAAATCCAACAGGAATCCATGCCAGACCATATTTTTACCTTCTGAGTAGGTCATGCAAGATGTATATTACAATGCTTACATTAAACTGACTCACTGGTTAGCTTGCACAAGTACATTCAATTAGTACAGCATTTATCCGACTAATATATTTCTTTATCATCCACACAAATGACAGAGATGCACATCCCTAAAAATGCATGATTCAGTACTCTTTATTTAGGAAATGTGATGAAGTCAGCCATCAAGCTCTATAAGCTTGTTTCAGTAAGTATTTTGTGAAACTAGGCGTTCCTTAAAGCATCTGCATCTCCTGAAGTAAGGAGCTAAAACAGTTAACGGTTTGAACTTGACCCTCTTCCTGATTTGGACAGCTGGTGATATGCAAGATTCATCTTTGATAAGATAAATTCATAGGGCTCCCCACTTCTCTTTGAGATCATCTTTAAGACCATTAAGATTTAAAACGTGTGATCACAACCAAGTCCAGCTTTACTAAAATCAATTGCCTGATAAATAAAAAATTCCATTTGATGTAAGTCAGTGTCAGTTACCTACATACTCCAGAATACCCAGGACATACTCCTGAAATGCATCCTTTTATGAATTCAAAAGATGATGTCCAAAAGAGGCATTGGTAAATTTGTCTGACATGGTTTTGGGTTTTCCTTGACCAGCATCAGTTCGTCAGATGAGTGCATCATTGAAGCAAACACTTGTATAGTTTTCATCTAAACCAGAGCTATATTTAGATTAAGTCAGTCAGAATTTCAGGAAGTTTTGCAGCAGGTAACAGCTGCATGACAATGAAGAAAAACCCATGAGCACTATACACAGCTAAGTCACAGTGACACATCCCAGCCAATTATTTCAACATCTGCCTAAGCAAATTTACTGCAACAGGTAGTCCAGGAAGTGGATGCTTGGAATTGCTATTTAGACAGAACCTACTGAATTAGGCGTTTGATAGAAAGCTTGTGATGATGAGTAGTGATTAGTAGATGCATGAACCAGATTCTAATCAACTGCTTTTAGATTTTGGAAGCAGCAATCCCATTGATAAAAGCCTTAAATATCAACTGTGACTTAACTCAATGTACTGTTAATAACATAGATAGTTTGTGTAAAATATAAGAAATTCCACTGCAGTCTTAATGCTTCCAGGCAGTGAGAGAGAGAAAACAGCCTGCCTCATTGGCATATGACCAACAGAAAAGCATATAGATGATTTATGGAAACACTGTTCTGGAAAAAGAATATTATGCAACTCCAACATGTGGCCTTTAGTTTTGCCTAGAGTCAGGAGGCTTATGAAAAAACCCCACCTATCAGCAGGTACAGATGCAATGCATACGAACTTTAAAACTGGCCTTTCTGGAATCAATGGATGTTGCCCAACTACCTCTCCTCATGTAACATGCTACCTAGCACATCCGACCAGGCAAAACTGAGAGACATTAGGTACAATTTAATAGAAAAGGCACACATAATACTGCAGGCCAGGACAGGGGCTCCCGAAGTGTACCACCTCTAATTGCCACCAGACAACCAATTGGGTCTTTTAGAAACCTGTATTTTTTATGTGGGAAATTCAAGGCCTTTTGCTGAGACTGATGAGAGACCCCATCTTCTTCCAGTGATCACAGAGGCCAGCAAAAGAATCTAGAATGTAAGAATGCAATATAGCAAAACAACCTTTGGTATTGACTTCTGGCTGCCTCTATCAATAACTTCTGAAGAGCCTCTGAACAGTTACAACTACAACTCTTCCAGCAATTTATTACTAATGCTGTAAAATGAAGACACGTGGTTAATGGCACTCAACCCCCTGATTACATAAAACACTTTCCAATACAGTCAGCTAAGAATGAGGCTCCCTGACAGATCCCAGACACATCCAGGCTGAATTTGAACACATCACTCAGGATTGTCTTCACAGGCTTTTTTCTGGAAACTCTGGGGACTAGCACATTAATGAGGAATACAGTAAAAACAAGTTGTTTCTCTAGCAGCCATTAGAAACTAGACTTCATCTTCAGATACCAAATACTAAACTCTTCATTTCATGTGGCTAACAAGCAAGTCTGACAGTAATCATATGAGTAAACTTTATTATATTAGCACTGGTAAAGCTACTCTAGGACAACCACAAGCTGTGAACTCTCAACTTTTGAGGCAACAGAGCTTTTCCTACTTAAATAACCTACTTGAGCAATACCGGAACATAAGTGACGGAGAGCTACTGAAATTATTTCCTGTATGACACACTGGCCCCAAATGTGCATTACTTAATCAAAACCCAAGAAAAGCTAGTATTTTATTTGTCATACACATACAACATAATGTAGTACACAGATATCATATTATCCATTGTGATTTGACTGTTTATCATAAAAACGTTATTCATCTGAACAAAAAAACTACCAAAAAATGGTAGGACATGGGTGGATGAGTGTCCTGTAGACTAAAAGTCAACCTGAAGATAACTAAGAAAACCCCCAAACATAAGAAAGGGATAAATTTCTTTATAGGACAGAGATCAAAATCTGGACAACAGCTGCCTCTGGTGTTGTAGACAGGAAATAATCTGCTTTGGGCCTGTTACATAAAATCTCACAAGAGACTATTCCACTTAGCAGAATGCTTACCTCTAGAAAAAGAAATTGCAGATGGCATAGTTTCAGGGACAAAGATTCTCTTACATGAAGCAACATAAGAAAATTCTATGAAAACCAACCGACCTTATGTTGCACAGCTACAGGAGAGCAGGTCAGTGTGTACTGCACTTTGCTACACCTTTCGTGAGCTGCACTGATTTGAGATTGTACTGCCCTACTGTGGGAACACACAGGGATTACAGATTAGAAACACAGCCCCAGATGTCAATGGGTGAAATATTGCACATGTGTGTTGGAAAATATGTAAACAAAGCTTAAAAATTATCTTGCATCACTATTTGCCACGCAATTTATTTCTGGAAAAGGAATATCAGTTTCCATTCTCGCAAATGTTTTATATGGTTTTTACCATGCAAAAATTGGCTAGGCATTTTATGCTGGACATTGTTGGTAAATTAAGCCAAAGCAATTAGTTCCAGTCCAATAGATTGCTGTCTTTGGACAAACCTTCTTGTTAAGATGGCTGATGAAATTACAATTATGACTCCATGCTCCTGTTGCCACTGCAGTGGCAATGGAATTCACAATGCAAATGATCCTCATCCATGAAATCAGTATCAGTCAGAAGACTACCAGCAATGGCGTTCCCTTAGAGACCATCAAGAAAGCTCATGCAGTTTGTCCCACCAGTTGATTTAAAGTATGAGAATCATTTTGTAATGTTACTCTGTGAAACTGCATACACTACTCTCTTCTTGTGGTTCTGTTCACCTTTACTTTCCCATGGAGTAATAGGCACAGGAGTGCTTATTTTTATCCAATAGCAGGGTAACTAACCAGAGGGCACGGGAAACACAAGAGGATGAGACTGCTGCACCACACATCTAAATCAACTGCAAGGCCAAAGCATTTCTCCTGCTCCAAATCCATCCTATCTCCAAGCTCTGCCAGGCTTCATTTTCTCACTCTAAATCTCATGTTGATCCAAACATCAGTCCTCCTAAATTCAAAGGAGCAGTGAAAGACTTTTGCATGATTTTCGTCATTTTAAAATAAATTGTGTAGCTTTTAGTGATTGCTAGAAAAATCACAGTTATCACAAAGCAAAATCAATAAAGACTTTTTTTAAAGTCACTTTAAAGCTGGCAATCTGATAAATTAGAAGAATAGTTTTGAAACAGTTGGCACCATTTGCTTAATAAAAAAGAGGAAAAAAATGCCTGCAGTTAGCATAAGCACTGCTTAACTCAGACCAGCAAATAAGTAAAAACCCCATCAATTTCTGTTTCAGTAAAATATGATTTTTCTGGATTTTGCCAGGGAGAAATAGACTGTGCCATGGCAATGTGTAACTCCATTTGATAACCTTCTTTACTGCATATTTCATTATTTCTCAACATCTCATAGGTACTCAAAAAATTCTTAGCCACAAACCACATTTAATTCCCAAAACCGTATGGTGAAAGCCAAGTAAACACATCACAAACTGGGCATCTGCTTACCCAAGACCAACACATGGCATTTATAATTTTGCCAGTTCCGTTACTAACATATCCAAATGAGAGCCAAAGGTAATATAGTAATCCAAAGACTTTTCAGGCAATGGGAATAAACTGGCCTTTACAGAACCAGAGCATTAAAGTCACCTCATGGATGATACCAACAGAAAAACATACTGCTAAGCTTTACAATGCATTGCAGGGGGTGGGGGATACAGGAGTTGGGGGTGGTAAATAATAAAAGTTAAGGCAATAATACAGATGCTCAGAAATAGAAATAAGAACTCTTATACACATTGTCAGCTGTTATCGGCTGCTCTTGCCCAAGTGCATAATACACATTTTCAGTGATAAAACAGCTGGGTGCCACCAGTCCCTCTTCTCCCAGCAACCTAAATACTGAACTCCTTGGCAACCAATGCATCCTGTAAGGACTGTCTGATCTATCATGTGATTTTGGTTTTGTTATTATAATAACCAAAACTCAACTACTGACCAAACCAAAGCACTTTTCCAAACATGCTCATGGTGTCAGGCAAGATTCAATAAGGGTAACAAAAATCTAGAGTGTCTGGGAAAATAGGAAAACAATACAGACAGTACAGACATGCTTGAGGAATATGGTGTGGACACATCCATGTTGGTCTGCTAACCCCCAGGGTCCAAAACCATAATGCACTGAAATAAGCTTTGGTGTAACTCACCATGCCAGATATTACAGTTCCATGTATTTCACACACATCCTTCAGATCAAGCACTAGATCTGAGGTAATGTGCCTAAGCACAACCTCAGGTGACACCATCCTGCTCAGGATGTTAAATGGTAAATCCAGGAAAACCTTTGCTCAGTCTCAACACTGCAGGAATGTTTCCAGATTCCAGCTAGTTCTGAAAACAGGTTACATGTTCTGCACCTAAGCTAATCAACCACACCAACCAATGAATTCACTAAAGCAGCTTGCTAGAAGTCACTCATATCTGTGGCCTAACTTACTGAACTAGCCCAGTAAAGACCCTCGTGGGGTGGCAGCGGTGGGGAAGGTCTCTAGACTGTAAGCAACATTTTAATCTTTCAGATTTCATTCTTGATCAGATTAGCCATGGCTAGTAGCTCCTGCAGCTTTTTGTTCCTAGCACTAAGAATATCAGCAAAGTGCTCCTAATATAGGGTGACTATAAAGGAATTCAGATATTGCATCAACACAGTCAACATTCCACAAACATGATAAAATATACCAATAAGTGGAAACTGCAAGTCTGCATTAATACACTGAGGACTGTGAGGGATGTCATCACCTGGATGTAACTATGAAAAGAGAACGACACGATGTAAAATGGCTCCAGTGTAAAACTTAGCTGACTATGCCAACTCTTGGCAGCAGCTACTGATCCTGGCCTCTTCAAACCTCTTTTTGAATGCTTATCATGCAAACAAACGAGAAAATACTGAACTTTGCTGTAACTCCAGACACTGCCCACTGGCCTGACCCTACAGGCACGAAGGAGTAATGAAACAGGCTGTCCATCA
This sequence comes from Agapornis canus, assembly GCA_036873685.1. NCBI lineage: Eukaryota > Metazoa > Chordata > Aves > Psittaciformes > Psittacidae > Agapornis > Agapornis canus. Next base: position 44,240 of record JBAFWW010046447.1, read on the forward strand.
AAAGGACACAGAAGTCTGCCTGGAGGTGATAGCATATTTTCAGAAAGAGCAGGGTTTGCTTTTATTGCCAGTGGGCACATTCAAATAGGTGGGAGAAGCCTTGAAGGCCAGGCTTTATTAATGTGTGAACAAAGAATAGCCTCCACATAACCTCCCCTGCATTCCTACAATCCTTTTTTTTCCTCCTGTTTTCCTTTGAGATTGCTAGCACACAAAAAACAACTCATTCTCTCCTCTATAATTTGTCTTTTTTTTTTTTTTTGGGGGGGGGGGTTTTTTTTTTTTCTTATTTTATTTTAAAAATTTCAGAAAATTTACAGAATAG
>JBAFWW010046447.1:44574-59637 GCA_036873685.1 Agapornis canus
CCCTTTTTTCCTTTTGATTTTCCGCCCACATTATTTCATTTTTTTTTTTTTTTTTTTTTTTTTTTTTTTTTTTTTTTGGGGAAGGGGGGTGTCTTATTTTCTACTTGAATCATATTCAAAATGTCAGAGAATTTACAGACTAGCAATGCAGCACAGAAACAAAGGTATCTAGAAAAAGGTAGGGAGAAAACATTTGAATTCATGTGTATCTGACAGCTGAGTAAGTCATGTCACTGAATTTTGCACCAAGCATAATTTCAGGTCTCTCTTTTCATTTCATTCTATTTTTTAATGACATGCCTGATAATGTATCAAACCAGCTTAAAATAAAAAAGGTTGTTTTGTTTGGTTGGGTTTGTTGTAGTTTTTTTTAAAGACAGTTTTACTTCTAAAGTAACTTCTAATGAAAACCAGCAGTGGAGACATTTTATTGTGGTGCTTCTGTCAATGACTCCGTAACAGCTTTGGAAAATAAGCGCTCTTTATAAATACAAAATAGACCAAAGTGCTGTGAAAAACATTATAACACACATTCAGACTTTACCCTTTGACTGCTGGTCAAAGACATTCTGGCTTCTACAGAGATGCTGCCTCTATGGGATCAGGGTAAATCAAGTACATTTGACCTACCAAGCATAACATGAGTGTAAGTGAATCTCAGAGACAGGAATGCAGGACGTATGATGCTGCAACCCCGACTGATAACTAAGAAGTAAGTTATAAATAAATCTGGAACAGTTGGGATTGACTGTTGTTTAGCACTTTCAGACAGACATTCAGGACAACTGGCAGGGGCTTTGAAGGCTGTTTCCTATATTAGAATCATGACAGAAATAGATGTGAGGCTGCGTTCCCTTGTCTTCTGCTAAAATAGATCTTGCTCAAACACATTTTTACATGTTTGGTGAGGTGTAACTAGTCTCCTGTCAGATACAAAACTAGACCATAACTGTAAGTCCCATGTTGACCTACCATGAATAGTTACTCATTGAATTAATAAGAAAAGAAGTGGAGATTACTAGGAGATATTAGGGACAAGAAGAAGCTGGGCTTACTGTTTTGGTTAGGGTTTTTTTAACTTTTAAGCACAGGTACAATCCAAACTCATGAGCCAGGAAGACCCTAAAGATCTCTAAAAATAAAATTAAAAGGGAAAATCACTTATTTTACCAATTTTCCTTAGGATTGTATGTGGTTTTTTTGAAGTTTGGGGTGTTCTGTTGCTGGTTTGGGGTTTCTTTTTGCTTCTTCTGTTTTTAAATTCAAGAAGAGATTATGCATAATTACTACTCTCAGCAAGGCTGAGTTGTGAGAACAGAATGGGAAAGAGGCATCTGGGATACGGTTTTGTTCTGGTTTTAAGTGCCTCAAATACTGCTTGCAGGGCAAGAGTTTGTCACATTTATCTTGCCTCCAGCCCTCCAGTTTCCAGATAAATAAAGCTGGCTTTTATTTCTGTGGTTTTTACAGTCAAATACATCTCTGAATACTGTAGTATTAGCTAGTTCACTAATCACTAGTTGTTCTGCCAAAATAAGCAGTGCCTGTAATGAGCAATCTGGAGCTTTCAGGGTCAGAGAGAACAGAAAATCTAAACATACAAATCACAAATTCTGATTAACTTCATGTCACAGTTTCAGATCACAAGTGAACTCCCAAACTATATGCAAGAGGCATGTGTGACTGAAAACAGAATGTCTATAGTGAATACAAAAATCATAGGAGAGACTAGGATACAGTAAGAACAATCTGATCTTGCATATATCATGATCTCCCTAACAGGTTTCCCATAAACTGTTCTTTCTCAACCGGAACAAGCCTGCATAGTGTTTTGCTGACACATGAGAAATTGCCTCCCCTGTACACACACTCTAAACCACCCTGAAACACATCAGCTCCAACCTACAAACTCTGCGACTGTGGTGCACGATGCCATCTCTCTCAGCAGAGTTCCTTGCTGCAGTTCAGTTCTCTGTGAGCCCTGTTGCAGACCTTGCGATTCTGAGCAGCATCATAGCTTCTCAGGCCTAAGCACATACAGGGTGGACTCGTACTTCTCTACAAAATACTGCATACGCAATTCACCAGTGACTTGCAGCTACTATGCCTACAGTTTCTACAGTATGCAAACTGCAACAGAATATGCACTAGGAAATTTGTGCAGCTTGCCTTCTAAAGTAAGACTAATACAAGTTAAGGCATGATTCAAAGACTCCAGGCTTGCTGAAAAGTACACACGCAGGACCACATGTCTGTCACTGAATTGTGTTTTTTCCATCACTACAACTGCTGAAAACATGCTTATTCAAAGAGACAAAATTCATCAAGACGAGTCAAATTTTTAACTTGTAATGGATTGCCACGTTGTTTCCTTTCACCAGGAGAGCCTGCATAAATGTTTTTTAAACTAATTACCTTTAGGTGGAAAATATGACTTGCTTTCAGCTTTGTGAGGCCAGTCCACCACAAGAGGTCCAAACCTACGAAAGCTGGCAGTGATCTCATCTACAAAAAACAAATGAGGCACCTTAGAGAATCTGAAGACTGACAACGGCAAGTAAAAATGCTTACTTTCAAAAATCCCCCAAATCAAACAGACTATTTTCTACACCTGTGAAGAAAAGTAAGACCTGCAGTAGTGCACATATAGAGGATTACCTAAATATTCTTCCATCTTCAAGCTATACACAGATGCTTAAAAAAAGTAATCTTACATTCCACTAATGCAAGTTTGCAGCAGGATTAAATGCAAACATGATCTATCAGAAGTGAATATGCTTCAGCTGCGATCTATTTCTAATTATAGCCACAAAGCACGGTCAAATGCAGCCACATGAGACTGACAGAGGAGCTACACGTCAGCATGGCTACTCCTTGCAGCATGCCCTAGAAAGCAGGCTGTGTCAGGTCATGCAACTGTGTGGACTTCCCCTTCCTCATCCCCTCCGGAAATCTGCCTTGAATTACCAAGTTATTTCTTTGCTTTTTAAACATCAATTTAGTAACACTGAAGGACACACATCTCAAACTACCCTGTAGGACAATTCTGGTCTACATGCAAATGCTTTACAGAAAAAGAAGTGTTGGATGTTCTTTTTTAAAAATCTTTTTTTCCCATCAATGCATTTCTTTGTGTACTTCAAAGAAAGAATTACTTTAAAACCATGTCTAATGTGATGCTAGAGAGATCAGAGCAACAGTCAGAAGAGTTTGAAGACTAAGGCAGTGGTTTTCCAATTGTTTGCTTGCCGTTCGAGATGCAGCAACATTCACATCAATTGTACCTGTTGGCCTCCGGCTTCTGACAGCTGGGGATCCAGATTACCCAGCAGTCCCTATATCAACAGACCTGTAACTCCTGATGTGACACAGGAACTGTATTTGAGCTGTCTGTAAACCACAGATTGGCAACTCACACAATTTATTTATGAAAATTTAGGCTTTAATTTAGTAGACCAGATTCAGAGATCCCTCTCCTCATTATAAGGGCTCCTCAAATTCCCTATATAAGCCAATTGAAGCCAGATAATTGTATATTCCAGCTGTACTATGAAAAATACAACAAAACCTGTCATTTCGGTTTGGGAATCAGTGTGGGTGAGGGCACACATAAATGGAGCAGAAATTGACTGGGATGGAGAAAAAACCTGACCATACCTACTAAGCTCATTATTATTTTGTAACCACATTAAGTGTACTACATTTGTCAGCTGAACACTGCATATATGCAGGATATAAGAGCTGATTAAAACCTGGCTTATTTTGGTAAGGACTGTATTAACAAAGTCCTTACAGTCAAACACATCTTTTTTAAAAAAACAGGGAAACACTACAGAGTGACAGTAGCTAAAAAGTTCCCTTTTCCAGCTTTCCCACTTTACATACATGGGAATGCTTGCTGCTATTGCAGATTAAATGACCTGCTATGAAGGCATGTCTGTCTCCATCTCCTCTGATCTACAGCAGAGAAAAATGTCAGTTAAATTCTAAGGTGTTGCAGGTGATGGTGTTTGCTTTAGAATAATGCCATGAGCACTACAAGCAACATTACCTGTGAAAATACATTTGATTTTAGGAAAATCAGACCTTTTTAAAGTAACTGTATGAAAGCCAATTCCCACACCTCACCGACGTAACTTGTTCACAGTACCTTCATCAATGTCAGGAGGAAGACCTCCAACAAACACCTTTCTAGAATAGCGTTCCACTCTTTCACCATTCTGACAGCGTGTTGGAGAGCTGAGACCCGATGATAAAGACTGATCACCATGACTGTCATCTAGGAAGCCATCTTCAAAAGGAAAGAGTGAAGACCGACCTGTAACAGATTTTGTAGTATCTATCGTTAACGCTGTTTCCTGGAGAATTCAATACTTCAGTAAAAATTGTTACTATTTTAATGTTTTGTTTTAACAGAATTTACATAAAGGGGCCCAGCTAAGTGGTCCACTTATCCAAATGATGTTCATTAGTTTTGCTTCTATTTTTCCAAGACTATATTATTCTTACAAGACCATAAATGTAATAGAGCTTTTAAAACAAACACTTGCAAATGACTAGCAGTGAAAACCAGCCAGTTATCTGATGTAACTGTGTGTCATAACTATGGAAACAACTTTTGTAAGATTTAAATTTCAAAATAGTTCTTAGGGATTTAAATCTTCCATAATAAATCTTGAAGGAATGATCTTTAAATGCATGACAATTTCCTTCAGAGTGCTTTACAGGGTCCTAACCACAAGAGCTGCACCACTTCCCCCTTGAGGGAATAGAGGACCAGTCTGAGTAGGGGCAGAAATGGCAAAATAAAGAGCCTCCTGTTGTGGGTATTAAACATGTAGGTGAAGCAAGACGCTTATCTAACAAGGAAAAAAAATGTCTTTATTATTAAATAAATTACACTTGAAGATGAAAGTTGTTATCTAGGACAGCCTGTCAAGTGTTAAAACACCCTTTCAGTAATGAATTAATAAAAAGCAATATAAATGGCTGCTATTCAGTTTGTTAATGAAAATTAATTTAATTTGTGATCATCTGATGCAATTAACTCGTTGCTTACTACCAAAGTACACATACATTACCTTAAGAACAGATTTATTAACCAGAAGATTAAGAAATATTCAGTTTCTACATAAGCAACACTAGAACATGCCAACTTCAGAATGTAGTAATTCCTTATAGCAGAGTTGAAAATTAAATCCTGCAATGTAGACAGATGCCTAAATGGGAACCCCATCTCAGCTCTAAGAATGCCAACTGTCCCCTCATGTCATGGAGGATTGCTCTGAGGGATGGAGTTATCATTATTTGATACTAACAGTTTATAGGGGGCACATATTTAAATTCAAAGGTAATGGATCACATGAAACTGACTTCCAGCAAGACCTAAGGAAGAATTAACACCATATCAGCAGCAAGGGGCAAGAAGAAAAATCAAAACATGCAAAGGGACAGTATTCAGAAAAACGTATACACTGAAAATATCAGTAATAGTCTCCAGCAGTAAAGGACAGATTACAAAAAGCAGCAGCAATCCATCATATGGAAAAGAAGCTAACAAACAAAGCCAAGCAAAGATGTGATTGACACAGAACATCACTCTGATTTTTTATGAGCACCAAGCACCGGGAAAGTCTTGATTAGAAAGAATATATAAAATGTACAACACTGAGAGATCTCAGATACAAAAGTCCACTGAAACAAAAAACCCTACTGTGCTTTTAAGCACCAACATTAAAAAAGGGTAAGTGCCACAATCAGAGAAGGATCTACACTTTAAAGTCTAGTACAATTAGTTGTAAAAAATGGAGAGGTTAGAGCACAAACCAGGAAAGACTATTTGATAAATATCCCATTAACGGACAAACAGGTCATGCACATATATAAACGTGAGCATTTCAGCTTAAAAGAGAACACATGCATGAGAGAAAAATAATTAGGAAGGCTAAAACTGTGTAAAAAATATTGAATCAGAAAACACACTGAAAAGTAAGAAATGAGAAAATATCCATAAAAGACTGACATTGCTAAGAAGCTAAATAATCTTTTAATTCCCACACAACCCCCAACCTACCTTCTTGTAAAAAACAAAACAAACATGAGCCATTAGTGGAAGCTGACATATGAAATTAAGAGATGCTAGAACGATGTGTTCAACTAAAACACAGGTGCACAGAGGAGGCTGAGCAAGTGCTGAGCTCTGAAGGAAATAATAAAAATGCACAGCAGCTTAAAAACCAACATTTCTCCTCTTATGCCAAAAGACTCACAGCCTGCAAGCACTGTACTCAAGTAAATGCAAAAGATGACCTAAAAATTTATAATTACATGTATAAAGTATATATTTAAAATAATGGGAAACATACAGACAAGGAAATAGGGAACAACTGGTCACTGTCTCTTCCAGTAAGGGGAAAATAAAGTGCATTGAATACAATCAGCACGTGGCAAGAATGAAAGCAAGTGAAGCTGTGGAACCCCCTGCCACAGGCCTCTTAGGATGCTGGAAAGTTTATGAGCAAGAATATAAGAAAAGCCCATTCTGAAGCAATTAATATTGAGACATCACCTCAAGAAACCTTCCAAGGCAAATCTCTGGGAGAGTATTATAGGAAAACCACCAGATGCCTTATGTTTTAGTCCTGTGCCCTTGTCAGTGCAGCAGAATAGATTTTGTGTTGATTTCCCACAGCTGTGCTGATATCTATACCTGAAAAACTGGTTGTAAAAGTTAAAAACCAGGTACCTAAAGCAACATGACTCAACACAATACCTACAAGGAAATGCTCACCTCTACTCAAAGAACACTGGGGATCAAGCAAAGAACTGATAGGTTATGGCAAGCCCCAAGAAATATCTGACAAAACCTTCCACTGAAGATGCTTAGTCACAGTGATTAAATGCTAAGTACAATATCCACATATAACAAACATGACTCCCTGCACAGATTTGCCTCTGAGTACTCTGCATATTACAATACTGCAAATGGGAAAAAACAATAGTAGAGAGATATGAGAATATTTGATATACAATGCATCATGTTTTTAATAGACTGCTGTAGAGTTTCACGTTTCTTAACGTTAAGAACACTCAAAACAGCATTCTGAAATTCAATGTAATGAAAAAGCGTGAGTATCACAGGCTTTCATATTGTACGAGTAAGGCAAGTCACAAAACACCTAACATTAATGACAAGACACACACACACACACACGAATCTACTTATTACTACAGAAAAGCCTGACTTTCACACAGGAAACTTATTATGGAGTGAAACATGCTTTTTGGTAGAGCAAAAAAAAACCCAAAAAACCAAAACAACAAAAAAGGAAATCTGTTAGCCCAGCACATTCAGGACTTGTCTGCCCTGTTTTGTCATCACTGTAATTTCTATAAAACAGCCTACACTGTATTCATCACAGCTACTGCCACACCACTGTATTTCACTTCTACAAGTAAACATGTGCTGAAAGCAGATAATAGCATCCAAATGATTCCCACCTCCTTCCCTACTTTGGTGCCATTTGATTAACCTGGAAAAGCTTGTTGCAACCTGAAAATAAAATTAAACTGTTTACATTCACAGGGAGTATACTCAGCATATTTGCCAATTTGTTTCAGTACCATAAGACCACTAAAAAAGTATGAGTATTAGGATGTTTTCAACATCTAATCTGTTATCATCAACATCTGTTAACAATAGCCTGTTCTTTGGAGACAGGGAAAAATAGGAAGGTAAGTTCATGGGGAAAACCTATTATCTTTTTGTTTAGCTGTCAAACACTAAAACCAGCTTTGACCAAAACCACCTCCAATTCTATATTATAATCTGTGCTAGTGTAGCTTTTATAGCCTACTACCATCCATACAAATGTGTCAACTACAAGTTACTTTTATGCGCTATTGGTTTGCTTGTACAGCTAGGTTTGTCTCTAAGTTTCTTCACAAGCCTGGTGCAAATTGTACATTTTAAAAAGCAGCAATGTCACATGCACAGCTGTCACAAGAACACACATGAAAAAAGACGATAAAATGAAGTTCAATGCCAAAGTACTGCAGACAGATGGCATTGCCCAACTCTGATTGTTAGAAGCTGCAATCTTTACTGCTATTTTCTCAATTAAAAATCTGCTTGTGTAACCAATGGCACAGAAATGTAAGCTACATTAGTAGCTTTCTTGGTAGTCAGCAAGCTTGCTATTGTCCATGTTCAGAATAAACTTCTATGCAGCACCAAACATTTGTAAATGTTTTCAGTCTGCTTTTACATTTTAAGGCTTGTCTATGATAAAATAAAGTTAAAATGTGCTCAAATGTTGTATCTTTTATTACCATCATCATCAATATTCACTCTTGAGGGCAGTTACTAGTACTGGTATTCACAATGTTGTATCTAAGGCTGACTCTACCTCCAATGGAATACTCAAGTGTGATATTCAGTGAAAGATGTCCCATCTAAGAAGAGAAGTATTTTTAAATGTTCAATGCACTAGTTAAACATTGCACTTGCACCAGAAATACAAAGCTGAGAATCATCTGTCTTTTTTGACCATTACATGTTTCAAGTCATAAATGTGTGTCATGAAAGAGTTTTTACAATCATCCTCCAGTTCACTAATAATAGTAATACACATGAAGTTATCAGCTCAAGATCACCATTGCTTTAAACTGCTATTAAAAAGGAGATGAAAAACATGAGATGGATTTATACAAAGCAATTGATCAAATAATGTTAAAATTGGTAACATCTTATTATTAAGAGAACTAAATATTTATTTCTCCCACTATTCAGCAAACAAAACATTTAGTAAATACTTTTACCTCTTCTCCGCCCATAGCTCCTGGCTGCATGTAAACACAGAAGAAAATTGTCGGTACAGCTGTCATTAGGTTTAGCTCCAAAAGCAAAGAAAATGTAGCTTCTACCTCTTCTCTTTTCCCCTCCCACCATAAAGAAGGAAAAGACATTCAAGAAGTGCAAGATAAAATTCAAACAACCCAAGACAAGAGAAAAAGTCTGAAGATGACACAGCCAGGGGGAGGAAGAAAAAAAGGGAACATACCTGCTGGGCAAGTTTTCTACATAGCAAAGGTATTTAAAAAATCAGGCATATCAGGCTTACAGTACTATAAAATAATAATTTAGGATTATGGTTTTAAGAGGCAATAAACATAATAAACAGTAATCCTAGTTAGAAAAATTCATTTTGCATTTTATTAATTAGTTTTGATTATGTTTCAATTTAATTAACAATCTGTAAATACCAAGATCCTGACAAAGCAATAGTCACAGTGTTCAGACGAGTAAAAACAGATTGACAAAACATCTTTGTCACTACCAGAGTTAATACAGCATTTCAATGAAACATGCATCCATGGCAAAATCCACAGTGTTGTTGTAAGGGCAGAAGCTGTTTTGCGATTTCATGGGAAATAAAAAAAAAAAGGCATTTTTTATCTGAAAATTCAGAATACTAAAAAATAATCTGGAAAACTGCACGTTCTACACAAGGACCTTGATCTGTTACAAAAGATATCTGTGGCCTTCCGAAGTAATAAAATGTCCAAGGCTAGGGGTCAGGTAGAGTTTTTCAACAGAAAGTGGTCTTAGGCAATAAGTAACAACAGAGCCTGGGTTTCTTTCTTCGTCTTTTCACTGCAATACTATTTGTGGTGCTCCTCCTTCCCAACCCCATCTCTTACTTACAAAACTAACACCATGCCTTCTGGTCTTGCACAGGTTTTAGGTGTGATTCCTTCAGCTCTCGCTACAATCCCCCTTAGTCCACTTCATCTCATTCCTGCTCTCTCCTATATCCTAAGTGTTCTTTACCATGAAACTTTCCATTTTTCTACATCCATCTTCAAAACCATGTCTTGTGGTGTCCCACCATACTCCTCAGCTTTTCCCTACCCACTTTCCTTTGGTGAGCAATTACATGATGGATCAATTGTACATAGTTGAGAACTACTCATCTGCTGACTGGAACCCTGGCTGTCACCACTGAGTGGCCCCAGGAGCTACCCAGAGCAAGGCTGAACCTCCTTCAGCACAAGCATTAGTAACCTCCTGTCTACCCAAGCAGCTTCTTCTTCAAGCCCTTCAAGTCTCAGACACCATACACCTGCATCTTTTTTACCCCACCACTGAAAGAGCAAATATGAGTATTTCATTAGGGGGATTAAAAACTTTCAATGGCTATTATGTTAAACCTGATGCAGTAAGAAGCTGTTTGTGTGAACAAACTATTAAGCCACAGTGAAGTATTCTGTAAGTCCTGAAACAGACTCTGACTCTTGGCAAAGCAAGTAGTAGGGAAAATTAGTACTAGAGTTGGCATTGCATCAAGAATAAAACAATCCTCCTCCTTTACAGTCACTGCTAAAGCCATATTACTTACTATGATGGCAAAGAAACACTGTCAGGCATCATGCAACAAGTCTTTGTCTTGATACACCAAAACACAAGCATGTATCAAGGTACAGCTGTCAGCATGTTTTGAGAGTAATTTATTTGAAGGAGGTCTCTCAAACAGAATGCTACCAATCTAAAAATCAAATATAGATGCATTACTTCAGTATGAAGATGACTTCTGTGTTTCTATTTAAGAAAAGGAAACTATAATGTTGAATACAAACATTCAGGTCTGAACAAGATAACAGTACATGATGGCAGAAATCTACCACAGCCTTCTGTAAATTTTAGAATAAACTGTTGCCATTGATGTATTGTAACACCTCTGTGTTACACTGCACTGCATAATATTACTTTTATCTTATTTTTGCACTCACAAATATAATCTTTCTGTCCATAAAAAAAGTTTTACTAAAGGTATATTTACAAGTGCCTGTAAATGCTAGAGGGAAAATACTGCAGTCCACTGAAGTAAACAGCCTAGTCACAGCTATTCCTGATTTAAAAAGACATCACATTTAAACACCAAAAGAAGGTGAAGTTTCACTACTGTTATCATTTTTACACATATATACCTATATACAGACACACACATATTTTGAACTCAATTTTATCTGGTGTTTACATTAAAATGTTATTTTTTCCAAAAGCTGACAGTTATTCACAGCAACTGAGGAACGTCAACACACACACTTTATGATGTTGCTTGCACAGGATGCAAAATAACAGTGTGTCATTTGAGGTAAGTTAATAAAAAAATATCCATTGTGCTCATAAGCCAAAGTTCAGAGTACAAGAGATTTAAGAGAAGGAATGGCTCCTCAGGTACATTTCGTAACTCCTCCATTTTATTTTAGGAAAATGAACAATTTAGACATTACTCTTGAATTAAGACATTTGGGAGCCAATAGGAAAATTATTGCACATTATAAACAATGAAATTACCAGTGTTGTTATATCTGAGGTTACTTTCTCTCTTGTGTAATTCCAACAGAAGACAAAAGAAAACAAAGTGGGAGCTCCCAAAATTATACTACCTCAAATGAAGTTACTCCCATATTCTGGAATTGATGCTGAATATGAATGCCATTTTCACAGAAAACTATCTCCTGAAATGTTTAGAAACCTAACATAAAAGTGATTCCTTCCTATACCTCACAGGGTATGATGGTATTAATGAAAACATGGCTGCTGTAAGAAGCAATATGCACATTTTCCCATGTAAACTGTGAAATTGCTGCAAGCAGGCACCGATCACTTGTGCAACTCCCAGGAGGATCACCACCCTGTTAGTGTTTCTCCATCCCTTTGCAACTTTCTTTAACTGACAGGTAGAAAGTTAGGTAACAAATACCCCAGATTGCATGTACTCAAATACAAAGGAACAATACATTCTTTTCTACCCTCTGATAACTCTCCCAAAACTATTAACTCATTTCATCCCAGGAACTGAGTTGATTTTTATGAACAAACAAAAAAACCCTCCCCAAACCCCAAAACTTGCAATGCAATTAAGTAAATTTAGTGCTAATGTTACTGGAATTCCCAAAAGCCTGCAGCTAAGATCACCCATTTTTGCAGTAAATCAAAATGCACTCAACTGCAATGCTCACATTTTAACTGTTTCTCAAAGAAAGTTATATGAAACTGATGAAATTTTTCTTTTCCTTTTTTTTTTAATTGCCTTTTTTAGTGCATTATTTATGGGATTGGATTTGAACACTGTATATGAGTCAAATAGCATTTCAAGGAAATATTAAATTTGTTTCCACATAATAGCCAAAAGTGAATCTGATCAGGGAATTTCAAATACAGAAGTAAGGGACACCACTTATTTGTATTACCACATTTTATGGAAGTCTTAATAGAAAGCAATTTGAGATTTTTAAAAACATTCTTTCTTCACTGATAGTACTTATCTTGTTCATGCAACAATGTGTCCACAATATGAAATACACACATTTCAAGGAAATCTTAAAGACACATCTTAAATTGACTTAAAATAGCATTAGATTTGCAATTTTGGAGCTAGAATGGCTAAATGAAAGTTTGCTTGACAAGACTGAGAACCGCCTTGATTTATGAGGTACCAGAATCTTATTTCTAACTTGGAAACGTCATTTGTAATCCTGAAGCAATCAGCAGTTCAGAACAATACTTGCTTTAGGACACTGAGTTGTCCAATTATTTCTAAGACCAAAAAAAGAAAGTATGTGAAGCTTTTTCTTTTGAATAGTGGGTCTCTGAAATTCTTAAGAGATTTGAAAGTTTACAAGTGAATTGCAATGCCAGTGAAAATGAGTTCATGAACTGAGAGCTGATAAAATCAAATATAATTACGCAACGTATCTTCGCTGTAACAGCATTTCTGTAACACACACCTTGAACTCACTGAAGAACAATTTTTGCTAAAGTAATGAATAGGAAATTACCAGAATAAACCAGGAACTCTTTTTATATCATTAAAGTACACTGACAGGTATTCATGTGCATACAACAAGAAACACAAATACAATAACTGCACGCAACATAATCAGAATTTTTATCAACTGATCTGAAGAGTTCCTTTGGGTCTTAACAAAATTTTGACATGAGACATAGGAATATTGTATCTTTGTAAAGTACCTGACTGCTTTGAAACTCTGGGCCACATATTCAAAGTTCCTTTAGGAACCACTCTTTACTTTGTTCACTTCAGTCAACTCGTTTGCTATAGTGTACATAAAGTTTATTTACATCTCTATGATTTTAAAAGTATCTACCATTCACCAGTTGTCTCACAGTACCCATGTGGAAGAATTGTAATTGTAATTCCAGCAAAACAAATCAAAAGGTTTATCTCTGATCACACCGTCAGTCCATGCTATGCTGTCTAAATGGTCAACGTTATCAGACAAACTGTTAAAACTTGATGGAGGTGAGAAAATCACTGAATAACAACTAGGTAAAGAAAATTTTCTTTCAGAAGTAGCTTTTCATAGTTGGAGGTATATGAAAGGAACTAGCTAAAGCAGAACCGGTTTGAGTAACTTAATTTGTAGCACTCAATGTAAAAATTATGTGCACATTACAATAAATCCAACATTTTTACTAATTAAATAAACTAGGAATCAAGCTTGACAATAACTGTTTGCATACAAACATGAGGCCAATGTTTGAACCAGCATGAATTTACTGCATAAAAAATACTGTTTATTGAATAATAATTTCTGGATTTATCTATATAAAAGGCAAGCTGATAAATGAACATGATATGCTAAAACTCATTAAGTCATGTGCATACAAGTATGGGGGAAATTAAGAACTATATTTGGGAGAATAAAGAATTAAATTTGATTCACTATATTAACTTTTGTGTTCCTTGCCATGGTATGTATGTACTGAGATTTATGTGCACAGAGATCCATTTGCATCTGAAGAAGTTTTCTAAATATTGATCAGCTGTTTCCAGAAAATGAACCCCCTTTTTCAGGGTGTAAAACTAATTTACAATTATTGTCACTTCAGCATGTTTCAGCATTTGAGATATGAGTGGCTATTTTTCATGATGAGCAGTGCAACAAAATAAATAGCTTAAGAAAATGCTCTTTCTTCCTCATTTTCTGCAGCTAGAAAAACTATCCACAAAGAACAAGACTTCTATTCTCCAGTCTTTTCAAAAAGGTCTTTGAAAGAAAACATATAATCCAATAATTTGGATTGGGATGGATTATTGCTCATCTAAAGAGTGGCTGAAAAGGTGGTTCTCAATTTCTACTGATTGATGGGCCCTGTGATAACTTGGTTGATAATAGCCTCAATAGCCCCTTCTGATTCACCTTTTTTTTCAATGCTAGCAATGCATTACAACAATCTCCCTGATAACATATGCTGATATACATATACAAGTGAATTTCATCAGAAAAATCTACATTCAGTTAAGGCCCACACACTGGACCTCAAAACACTTGATTAAGCATTCGATACTCAAACCTATTGCTTAAACACATTAGGCCTTCCTTCCTTAGGCATACTGAGCACAAAAGCATCTGTGCAGGAGGGAAGGCTTCTCTATTTTCATTTTTACGTTTTAGTCTAAAAAATAATTAAAGATAACAGATTTCTAACAGCCAGATTGATAGGAACTACCTTCAAATTGCCTTCTATCTACCAAACCTAATTCTGGCCTGCTGTCTCATCTCTTCTAGCATCATATATAATGCTTGTGGAACAGCCTGGCAAATCTTGTTCTTAAAATTCTGCAGAAACAGATGGCACTCAGCCACAATAGAGAGCATCACATACATGAAAGGAAAGCACATTCATTGCTGAGGTTATGAGGCAGAAAAAGTGGTGGCAAAAAAAACCCCACAAACAAAACCAACAAACAAGAAGGCAATACAAAGATTAAAAGAAAGACAATTTAAGAAATCTTCCTCTGCTAGGAAAAGACTTCAGCAGTGACTGATCGGAGATACTGTTACTTAAGGTAACAGTCAGATCTTACCTCAGAAAGTGCAGGCACTTGCATAAAAAAAACTGAAGGGAAGAAAAAGCATGTTTTATTGCTTCTCTGCCTTCCTCCTCTCCCCCTCCCCCTCCCCCCCGTCCTTTAATTCACACAGAATCACTAGGTTGGAAGGGACCTCTAAGATCATCAAGTCCAACCC
>JBAFWW010046450.1:0-25565 GCA_036873685.1 Agapornis canus
CCCCAACTTTCCCAGCCTGTCTTCATATGGGAGATGCTCCAGTTCCCTGATCATCTTCGTGGCCCTCCTCTGGACTTGTTCCAGCAGTTCCATGTCCTTTTTATGTTGGGGACACTGGAACTGCACACAATACTCCAAGTGAGGTCTCACGATCCCCTCTTAACTGTGAATATGAAACCATTTCTTTTGAGAGGACACTCACAAACCCCTGAATTATTCAGAATCCTTTCCTTAATATTGCACACCAACATTTAACATCATCATATTCTTCTCTTTAGAACAACAACAATAGAAACTAGCAACTGTTCCTCAACCCAGAAGGAGTCTGACAACTGCTTGAAAGATATTTCTCCTTCATGCATACTTTTGAATTGTTTCTTACTTATTCTATAGAAGCTATTCATGCAGACAACAGCACATAGTATACTTGTGCAGTGGTTGCTTCAGGGAGAGATCACACCCCACCAGCAACAGAAGCCAACCCAATGCAGTTTCAAGGAGTGAGCCTGGGTATTTCTTGCTGGAGAGGTAGCCCCTTATTGCCCAGGTCTAAAGAAAATCTTACCCACAATTTCA
Source organism: Agapornis canus (assembly GCA_036873685.1). NCBI lineage: Eukaryota > Metazoa > Chordata > Aves > Psittaciformes > Psittacidae > Agapornis > Agapornis canus. Next base: position 577 of record JBAFWW010046450.1, read on the forward strand.
CCCTTCTCCTTCCCTTCAATCTTGCTTTTTGCCCTCCCTTTTTTTTTTTTTTCTCTTGTGCTTGTAGTGCTTTTCCTGGCACCCTTGACGATCCACCAGACTGGCAACTGAGCAACACCTCACTAATGTATTACCTGACTACATTAAGTACTTTCACATGTGGAATTTTTTCACATCCAGAATTCAAACAGAGACAGTAACAAATAGGGTATTAATTAACAACATGGTGATTAAAGACTTAGGATTCTGACATTTGTAATAAATGTTCCAAAGATAGTGCCCTTGCAATGGGGGATCTGTAAATCAGGAGACTTGCAAAATGAGCTCTGCTCTTTCTCAGCTCATTGCCATTTGCTGAATAACAAGGTTAACAAGGCAGAGCTGAGGCATTTGAATCAACCCTTACTTTTTCAGGTGACTTGATGAATCATGAGCAGACCATTCATAGCATGTGTTTTGCAGCAACAAGGGGAAGTTGATTAAGCAGTTTACTTACCCCACAGCATATGAAAGTCACAGGGAACCCAAAGAGTTACATGAGAAATGTTTTTATTTCCTTCTCAACATCCAATTTGATTATCTCATTATGTTTCACCATGCTTTGTCTACCTTAGCAATTTGCTTCTAGATCATTTCATTCTTCCTCTTCTGCTCACTGTTAAAAAACAGTGACAGGTCAGATGGAAATTCCTTCTCCAATAGGCCTTCAGTTTGAAGATGAAGTTGATTAAAATGTCATATATATAATAAAAATATTGGCATTCAGTCAAAACCTGACAAATTAGTTATGGCTTGTCTAATCCACGTTGAACTGTAAAACATGATTTACCAAATATGGTCACTAGCAAAGGGTATTGGATTTCTTATTAAATTCCCTCTATCTGACACTCTCATAATGTGCAAACATACATGGATTTAATTTTTTCATTTCCTTCCTGTTACAGTATTTCAACCTGTTAATGTATACACAAACCCTCGTAATCCCGAAAGCTCTTTGGGCTCTATTTCTCTTGCAAATCAAATTTTCTCTAAGTTTTCCCTGTTTTCTTTACATTATATGCATCCTTGTGCATGAATTTACAAGAGCAGGCAAATAGTGAAAATGGTGCATTGTCCCAAAGAAAATAGTGAAAATAGGCAGAAGACCAAGACTGCAAAAAGATATTTTTAAAATTAAGGTTGTTAACAACCTAGCAGGTCTTAAATTTCCCTGGAGAAATGGTCAGAACAGACTCCTCGTCATGCTAATAAAGGTAAAGTTGGCAATGGCTAGAGGCAACTACACAGAGGTACTTCAGAAACCTTTTTTCTAACTGCTTCTACCAGGTGAAGACTGGCATGAATCCTGGAATTGTAATCCCATGGAAACACAAGTGCCTTTGCACCTGCTAGGACCAGTTTTGGATTTGTGTACTCTGCACAATGGAGATGTGAAATTCAATCTGTGATGTTAATGAGATCAAACAGTGATGCTTAATCCTATGGAACAGGCAGCAACCATTTTAACACTCTCTTAATCTTCATGGCTCTTGCTAAGGTCTTGACCTTTATCTTCTTACAGTAAAGTCTGCTAACTAAAAGCATCTTTTTCCTCTCTCTGTATTATATTGAACAAGATACATATTAGTTTCCCTGTCAGGTAATATCAGAAGCAAGAATGTATGGCAAGCAAAAAGTGCCTCTTTACCAGGAATTCTGGTCTTTTTTAGGACTACTTATTTTCAAAGGAAAAAAGTAACAACCACATATCACTATTTTTCAAGACAAAGCATGCCTGAAACCATTACTTTTCTCCCAGAGTAGACACACTGTGCCTGATACTATGACCAGCTGTATCCCTGAGAACATGTTCTTATGTACAAAATGAAAAAAGACAATATTTGAAGCTGTTATTTGGTGAAGCCTTTTTATGGTACTCATACACTTGGACTAATACAAGAAATGAAAATGGGTGTATCAGAGAGCATGTCATGCTGTAGCCATTTCTGCTGAAGGCACCCTTACATATACACACCAAAGACAATGGAAGGTATTAGGAGTTAACAACTGAGCTTTGACTGAACAATAGGTTTGCTAAAGAAGTTGACTAAAGTTTAAGATAATTCCTCCAAATGTCTCTTCATCAGGCAGATGCTTAGCAAATGGAAAATTCCTAGACAAAAAAATAACCAGACAGGAAGCTATGGGTGAGGGAAGAGAGGGGGCCAGAAGCATATGGGTTTTCTGTGTGGAGGGCAGAGATGCTTGGATTATGTGAGGTACCTGCCAAAGTTAAGCTTAGCCAGACCATATCTGTAGTTCAGAAGTCAAGAGAGCACTGCAGAATAAAGATCATGGGCAATCTTTATCCAAATAATGCTAGCGAGCAGTGGGAAAAATGAAGTAAGCATCCTTTATAGTTTGTTATTTTTATGCCACAGAGAAAGAACAATGATATTTCAGAGTCCTGGGCACAGCCTCTCTGCTCATTGTCAGCTATGGCCAGTTGAGTGTTCCTGAAGAAGGGATATTAGAGCAGCCATACACCTGCACTTTTGGAACAGGTCGTGTCTAAGCTCCTGGGGATACTTGGAGTCCATATCACTCTGGGGATCTAAGGCAAACAGTCTTCAGCTGTAAGTGCCTGTTTCCAGGAAGCAGTAACACAGAGGACACTCCACCAAGGAAATGTGTCTGAAAAGCCAAGTAAAGAACCAGTGCTAGCAACCTAATATGCTTTAGGAGAAGTAATGGCACAGGTCTGTCCTTGGTAGCACTGGGGCCACAAAGTAAAGATTCTGAGTTGCAAGCAGCAAGAACAAGGCAGTTGAGGAGTCATGAGCAGTGATACATCAAGAGATGGATTGGGAAGAAGCAAAAGTTCTCATTTCTTTAATTTTGATGCCAATAGATCTGAGAATTTCTTGCCTACTCCAGAGACAAGAAATTGCTTCATAGGTAGTAAACAATATATTGTCTAAAAGACACCAACCACTGCCAAGTTCTAGCTGAGTTCCTACCTGCACCAGTAAACTCATTTGAGAATGAAAAATATAGCCTGCTACATCCATGCTTGATAGATCAGTCACTGCCAGCTTAACTGTATGGAGACCTGAGACCCAACAGCATACTGAGTAGCCAAGAAAAGAAGCTATGTCAGCTCTGCATCATCTTTGTCTCACCTGCTCTTTAGTGAATATAAATCAACTGCCACTGCCTCCCTCTCCCTTGAGCCACATATTCCCAGTGATTTAATTCCATGTTTGTTGTCCCCTTCTGTTCTGCGCTTCAGCTCCATTTGATACTTTTCCTATGTACTCTCCAGTACTTTCCTTTTCTACCACCATCCACTCCTTGTTTTCCTAATTGCCAGCTGCCTCCTTTGCATTCTGCTCTTCCTGACTCAACCTGTCACTACAACTGCCAGCTCTGCAGATATTTTTCTCAGAGAATATCCAAAATACACTGAGCCCTCTTGTAAATGTTATGCTCTCTTTTAATTTGGGTATTTTTCTGACATCTAGTTCTCTTTTTTCTGGGCTGTTAATTTAACCAATGCAAAATGACTGTCATGTTAAATAAATTATCTCATCTTAGAATCTGAGCCATTTCAGAATAAAACTGAAATAAGTAAGAAAACAGCTGGAGGTCCCCAGGAGTCATAGCAAGCCAAGAGCTTAAACAGAAACTTCATTTTGTGCTGTGTGGTCTTTGTTTCTCCTTAAACTCCATGGGACAAACTCCCTGATGTGGGTGAAATGCAGCATCTCATGATTGGCAGGTCAGAGCATCCTCTCCAAGAGTGCACCACACCCACAGAAGTCAGCTGTCAAGTCACCTCTGAGAAGCAGCCTGACCAACATCTTAGATTTAGACCAGTGTTTTCCAAATGCGGGTCATGACCCCACATGGGTTGGGGTCATGACAGGGTTCACATCGGGTCACAAAGCATCAGAAAAAGCTAAAGAAATATTTAAGCTTAAGGATTTCTGTTCAGTTTTCTCCCAGTTGGGGTGGAGGGGGAAGGGGTGGAAGCTTCACAGAAACAGATGGTCTGAGGAGGCTGATTGTTTTTGAAATCCTGACTTGAAACATTGGGAATTCCACACTTGAGGGAAGTAAAATGGTTCTGTGGCTCGTGTGCAGGGGAAGCCTTTGTCTACACACCTTCTGAAAATTCTATTTCTTTTTTTTTACTTCCCCTCTCTCAAATGCATTAGTTTGAGTCCAGCCAGAATTCTGGAAAGGTTTCAGTAACCTTAGAAGACGGACTAGCAAACAAGTACATGAGACATCAGCATGTGCATCTGAGTATTAGTACCTGGCTTTCATCAGAAGAAGTTGAAAGGGTTCTCAACAGTGAAAGCATTTATACTTCCAGTAGAGTAAAAGATGGTTTATATTGTCCACATTTTACACAGGAGAACTGGGGTAGGTTCAACACCATGCAAAAGGCCTGTCACCAAAAAGAATCCTTAAGTTAATGCCTTCACCGTGGGACTATTCTTGCTCAGGTCCTGAAAAAACACATTTTCAATCATATGGGTATCACCAGCACCTATGTAATTAGCATTGTGCAATTACAGGAGCATTGCAGCAGACCTTGGGGTCATGAAAGGTGTGAGAGGGATTAATCCAATGACTGATATTTTTTTGATCTTACACAAGTAATACAGCTACAGCCATAGACTGTGATTTGTCAATACATCCCTACAGGGAATACCTGTAAGATCTTGCCCACACTTGATTACAAAGATCAAATTCAATGGTTGCTTTTTGTTTCTCAGGAGCAGGATGGCAGTCAAGCAAACACTATCATTGCAGACATTATGCAACAACAGCAACAGTAAGAGTGATTAATATTAATATCAACAATAATGAAATTGGCAAAGGTCTTCTCTACCTGGACCACCCTGCACTATAGATTTTGCTAACCTGTGATAGATTAAAATATAGGAAGTGATGTTGTGTGGAACAACAGGCCATACTGGAGCCCCATCTTACCGCAGGGAAGCCAAATAGGGCTTGTGAGCAGCTGCAGCACGGCCTTCCTTGAGTGTGCAACCCAGGGCAAGATGTGCAACATAGACCTTGTCTACAAGAAGACAAAGCCCCTTCAACAGCATTCTGAACTTGAGTAAACTGCAGTCACAGCAAGACATCCACAGGGGATCAGCTCATCATTACTACAACTCCTCAGTGTAGGGACTAACCAGCACCAGAAGGAGCCTGCATTGACTGCATTTTACAAATCAAGATGCTTTCAGTAAGCTGATATTTGGCACTGGTTCATCAACCCAGCTGCTGGCACAATCGTGTTTTCTTGCATAGATAAGAACTTAGCCTCACCCATTACAGACTTTTTTGTTAGCTGGGAAAAGATCATTTATTGGTTTCACATCATTTCTTTACCTATCCTTGGATAAACTGGCTACGCAATTTAATAGTTGACAGTTTTCTGCTTTCAATAGTTTCTTTCTATCTGCATTCTATATACTTTCCTACTTTAAATGTTTCCTTATTTACATCAAAATATTTTTTAAAGTGAAAACTTGTAGTAATTTGGCCCATGAATCTTCCAAGTGATGAAATGAATCTTCGAAGTATCTTTGTATGTAAGAATAAGCCTGTTACAAACTAACAGATTCTCCCACTGTTTTCCCCCATGAGTTTGGGAAGCTTATCTGTTTACAATCATCACCTCTGTTTCTGCAGGGGAAGGCTGGGAAGCTTGCGACTTGCAAAAAAGTATTTCTGCATGTGCTGAGTGGGGTGGAGTAGGAATGGATACAGACTGGGAACATTGTGATTCCAGAGCTCTTAGAAAACTGTTAATAGGATGATGAAAGCTTCATCTCATAGATCTGTTACACATTACTGGGCTATTTTGCAAGGTTTCTTTGTGTAAGGCAATTATTAAGTCCCAGCAAAATACCTGTGAAATTTTCACGTGCTGGAAGCAAAATAACTTCTCTTTGCCTAGACAAATACAGTGATAAAGGCTCTCTGCCTAGAGAGCACTCCAGACTCCTTTGGTATCTAAGACCTCTTACGCAGGTTGTGTTGAAGACCCGTGCACTTCTGGAAAAGAGGCTAGAGACCAGCTGAGGTTTCTGGGGCCATCTTAAATGGCACTAGAAACTTGTTTCTGTGGTAACAAATCCCACATACATTTTCCTTGCTTTTTGTTTGTTTTTTGGTTTTTTTTTTTTTTTTTTTTTTTTTTTTTTACTTTTTTTTCCCGTCTTTTTTAATTACAGAATGAAAAATATTATGGCTCTTTATTTTATTGTCCTGAGTACTTGTGTGTGTGTACATTTATAAACAACATTAGGGCATTACACAGCAGCAGCAGCTTGAAGAAAAATGATTGCCAGGCTTCCCTGGCAATAGAGAAACTCACTGCACCCCTTAACTGCTCATTTTCCAAGATCTGGATTTTTTTAAATGTGAAAGTTTGTTTAGAATGTGCAATATCAAGAGCTAGGTGTTTGAAAAAGACTTAATGTTGAATTGTAGCTAATTGTTTGTTCTGGAAAGTACTAGTAACAGATATATATGTATAGAACTATATAATTTGATATATATTTATACATATGTACATTATATATATTTAATTGTGGCAACTCATCTGCAGAATCAGGTTTTCTAAAAGTGGGAGTATGGGTAAGCACAAGCTCAAAGTTTCTGTGAAATATCATACCTAGGTAGTCAAGACAAAGAAAAGTATAGTACAGAAATATAGAGACAGCAGGGGCTAAAAGCAGTAATACTTTCAATTTATACCATGGTATTCTCTCCTCTGAGACCATGTATGATATCTCTGTTGTCATGCAGCTGCATACCACTGGGCTTCAGAAATTTGCAGCCAGAACAAAAGGAGACTCCAGAGGTGCAGATCATTACCTTCTGAGATACAGACCAAACTTGAAGACAACTCCTAGCTCACATGATGTACAGCATGGTAAGAGCCATGTGGTTGAAGGAGCTATGGACTGGATAAAAAAACATAAGGACTTCAGGATTTCTAGATGGAGTAATAAATGGAACTACTTCAGGTTCTGTTCATTTTTTTAAAGTAAAATCATATTTGGAGAGAGATCTTGGCTCAGCACTCCTTTAGTTTCTTCATCTGCAAGAAAAGGACAGCTCAACTACCTCTGCGGGATTCTAAACAGGATCTAAAGAGATGAATGGTCAGTTTTACAGATGGGCTAGTAGTTTTCTATGTTCCCCACCTACCTGATACACTTACAGGAATTGGGCCAAGAAGCAGGACCCTGATGGAATCCTGGCCTCAGTGAAATCAAGACAAAATTTTTATAAGGTAGATATATCAAAGGTAATCTCAAACTGTTTGAAAAATGAAAGGGTCTCCAAACTCATGTATGTTGTGAAGTCTCACTTCATGCAGCTGTAAATGGAAGAAATAAAGAGCAGATATACCCACTCAACAGAAGATGGGTATTTTCTTGAAAGGTCTAACAGCCTCATTTCTGTGAAAGGCAGAGCTAATGCAATTACAAACACAGAAAAAAAGGCCTCTCAAACTGTTCTAGCCAAAGCCACATGTTTAAAATGCATTACAATGGGTTTTAGACTCAACCAGTGATTATCTGGATCTAGGCAATAAATAAATGACAATAACTTTAATTACAAATCTGTGATAGAACTCATGGAAGGAAGAGAAAAATGATGTCTGGAGCTAATTAATATTAAAAAAATCAACAAACAAGAGAAAGCTAAACAGAATCTTCAAGTCCTATGAGGAGCTAAACTGTGATGCATTCCCTAGGCAGGGTTGAAAACAGTGACAAACCTAAATCAATTTTCCTAGGAATCACAAGTTTTTTGAAGGGTATCTGAACTATATATTGCACAAACACTCCTGATACCTAATTCCAAAGATCTCAATTCCAGGTATGGTGATTTAAAATCACTGTTTTCTGATGCCAGCAGAATTCTCATAAACACAGGCATGCCCAATATGTTGACTGTGTGATTTCGTATAAAACAATGATCATCCTCCAAGTCTGTAAACAAGGGTTATATAAATGGCGCGATTTCATGCAATGTTTTATCTGAAGCAGCTTGCAGCTGTGCACTTACTCACACCAGTACATCTATCAACAACTCTAATCCTTTTCAAATACAAGATTTGCATTACAAAAAAAATACAACTATTTTAAACCTGAAATTATCTCTGTCTTCTCAGCCATGTCCTCAGATTGGTCTGAGCAAGTGCTGGTCCTATGTCTTCTACTATAAAGCATACTAATAGGCATCATTGCAATAGCACAGTTATTAAAAGGCATTAATCATGTCAGTATTCATCAGCAGTTGGTGTCTCAGCACTGCATGTGGCCCTGGTGAGAGATATTTGACTGACGCTTCTCCTCTATTCATCCACAGAACATGGAGTGAAGAGATATATGTAATATTTCTTTGCAGTCTAATCTGTATTATCTCTAGAAATGACAATATCCACTGGTCACCTAAGTCTCAGGGAAGTCTACCCCTGATTTCAGTGACTCTTGCTTTGGTCTGCACTCACCCAGTTCTTGAAATGACAGAGGTGTGATGGTAGTTTTCATACCATCCTGCAGATCTGGGACCAACAGGAACTCAGGTGAGGCTGTGACTACTTAATAATTCATTTCAGATGGGCTACTAGACCATTGATTTTCCACAGGCTTAATCTGACAACTAAAAGGCATCTATCCTTGAAGGTTTGTCCATTTATTTTCAAATACTCCAAACATGCACCATGCTTTCTCTTTTTTCCCTTGCTTTCTTCTTACTATAATACCCATGGTTACAATTAATTTCTTAGTGGAGACATGCCCAAATATTGCAGATTGCTGCAATGTTACAACTGGCTCCATTGTGAATGCCTGAAGCTTTTAATAAAAAATTCTAAGCCAAGTAATAAAATATTATTTAATTTCAGTAATTTAAAACTAAGCTCAAAACACAGAGAATGGAGATTTTTTTCCTCCATAAAACTGTTCCATAGTTGTACTATCAAGGCAGATAAGGAGAACATATTTCACTCTCTATGTCTTTACTTCAGTAGGTCTTTTTTCTCTTATGGAAAAAACACAAGTGAACCTTTAATACCAGCCAAATCTGGCTGTGAGGCAGCAGAAGAAGCTCTGGTTCATAGTGCTGTCTCAGCATAACTTTATCTGTTTAAAAATTTTCAGTAGAGCTTGCAGCAGAGCAAGGAATTGTTTTTCTGTGAATAACTAATGATAAAAAGGGGAGAAAAATCAATTAAAAAAGAAAATTCTTTTCCCAGCAGTCATCCTGACAGCTGTCAAGTTTGTGGATAACAAAACCATGAGGTTTTCACCTAGAATTTCTGTAAAAAACAAAACAAGCAATAAAACACACAGGAGCTGATTGTTTATTAAAAATATCTCATAAGCTGTTCTTCAGACCTTGTTTGTGTTGTGTTTCCATGTCTGTTAGAACTTAAAAAGGAATGAGGAAGAAAATGCTGTAAAGTTGCAGAGAATTAAAGGAAAAAAAGCCTTAGTGACAACTGAGGCTGTGTGCTAATTGTGCAGGTGATGCATGCCCTGTCTTGTTTTTACCAAGACAGAACTAGTGCACTACAGAAGAGGAAACTGGGGGAGCACTGGGGAAAGTCTAGAAGTAACAGTCATACGAAACCTATGAGCTTCCCTAATTCTGCTGGTTTTTCTTGTGTGGTTAAACCCATAGCTGGTGTAAATCACCTCTTCAGGGATAAAGCAAGTATCACAGCATACTATAGCTTCATGGCAGAGTCAAGTTCTTGCAGCAGAAAAAAGTTTGTATAAAGCTTGTCTTGCAACTCATTCTGCCATAGATTTCCAATTCATTAAGTCAACTAATCTTCCTGTACCTTAATTTTCCCTTTGAAATATGCTAAAAATATTACATACCTTATCACATATTAGCTCCTAGAAGTAAAAACAGGAAAAAAAAAAAAAAAACTGTACATTTTTGGACCCTGCCTAATTCTAGGCAAGAGAAGCAGATGAACTTGCATAAATCATCAGGATGACCAAGAAGCAATCAATGGGCCTTGGAGGGGGTTTTCTTCCTCTAGCAGAGCTACCATTTGCACAGCACAGTGTTGGCTTAACCACTTTTCTTTGGGGCTTCACATTGCTGGGCTATTGCATTCCTAGTCCTGGCTCTCTTCCATAATAGAAATCATTGATCATGCATAACTTGCAAAAGCACATCGTGGTTTAGTCTTCCTATCTACTAAAGATGTGGAGGTGAGGATCTCTGGATTGTGTGAATATGCACACATGCACTGAAAGGAGAAGGGGCTTCAGAAAACGTCAGCTCTTGGGAGTAACTTCTGGAAAGATTTCCAGGACTTGGAATCTGTCATGATTAAAACCAGTTGTTCTCTTTCTTATCTTCTGTCAAACTTGAGAAGTGTAATGACAGCTTTTAAAGATCGCACTCTCCAAGGATTGGGAATGCTCAGAGTGGCACGTGAGCCAAAGAGAGTGAGGGAGATAAAAAAAATCAAGGGTGAAAGTTCCCTTCTGCATATCACAGAAATGTGGGCATGCTTTGGTTTGTTTCCCAACTAATGTTATAAAAATGTTTCATCCTTGAATGTGTTTGGCTTTAGAGTGAAAATCTAATTGATACTAATATCGCAAACATTGCACTGTGTTCCACAATGAGCTTTTTTGGATCATACTGTGAAATGTCAGCTTAGAAAATAAGAGCACTTTGTTGTGGTAGCCTTTGATTGTCATATGTGTATATGCATCACACACACACACTCACACACAAACAAATCTGTTTAGCGACAGCCTCCAAAACAGGGTCTTTGGAAAGGTTACCACTCCACCATATGTAGGACTTTGATTTATAGTTATATTTTTCACAGCATGACAGACATTGTTGGTGAACTGAGGCTGTGATAAAATCGTAGAGGTGTAAAGTTTCACTGGCTGGATGGTAAAGAGCGAGTCAGAGAGTGTAATGCGAGTCGAGAGCTGCTCTCCAAATGAATGAACTTGTATTGTGGATCTGGTTACAGCCGGCACACTGCCTTAATCCATCAACAGCAAGTTCACTTACAAACCAGCCTTTGTTTTTAATCCATGAGCCTTTGGGGATTCACGATAATCAAATGACCAATCAGAGGAACACATAAGAGGGAAAAAAGATTGCTACAGTGAAGTTTACTCTCAGCCACAAACTCTCCCTCAAACCCCCCCAGGTAATGCAGATAACAGTATAATGCACAGCATTAAGCTTACAGGCATTAAAACCTCTACAAGTTGAAAGTTAAGGCATGGCAAACCAGATCTGTTACTTTCTGGGGGTGCTTCTCCAAGGCACGAGAAGGCTTTGATTTCAAACCACGTGTGCTCACAGCACAGATTAGTGATGGAAGACAGCCACGGGGATTGCAATTGCTGCAGCTCACTTGGAGTTTTCTCCTGTTTTGAAGGAATGGATTTTGCAATTAAAATGTGTCAAGCTGAAATAACATATGTTCCTTGGCAAGGGTGTGATATTATGCCTTGGGGCGTGTCTATGTATACATAAACAAATACTTTTATTTAAAAATGTGTATGTGTGTTTTATTCTCAGTTTAATGCAAGTACAAGTATAAAGTAACCTTTTGGCTACTTTTCCTTGCTGAAGACTAGGCTAAATATCCATCACTGCCAAACAACTCACATTAGGATGGCAGCCACATCCATAAAGATGGAATTGGAGACAGATCACAGTTCCCATTTTAGTAGGATATTTTGCTCTCTACTCCTATGTCATAACCCTGGGCTACCTGGGCCACCCCATGTAGCTGCTATCCCTGCAGTTCCCCAAGATGGACCCAGAAGAGGACATGCAGCATGGCTTACTTAGTGCCATATGGCTAAGCTCCTCAATGTGCAAGTGCATGCGTGCAGCAGTGGGGGCTCGGGGGTGGCCAGGGGAAGGTGACAAGATGCACACACCATGCCATTAAAGGAGTGACAGATGGTGATGAAAGTGCCATAAAACCATAAGCACTGACAGCTCATAGCTGCGACTGAAGCAGCTGCTGAGGTATCACATAGTAAACAGCCCCTGTGTTAGGGCACAACCCTCACAGTGGCTATTACATAGACTGTCATCCCCTGTGAATGCTGCCCTGTCCAGCCACAAACCCACCTTATCCATGTCTTCCTCAGGTGGGGGATGCCATGGGCTGAAAGACAGGTGAAGGAGAGGGACTGAGAGACGCTTGACAATGAGACTAGAAGAAACTCTTCTGTGCACTGGGCAATTTAAAATGAGTACAGAAATGGGAAGACAGGCACAATGTCCCCCATGCCAGAGCATGGGAGGTATATTGGTGCCACCAAGCAGTCAGTACACATTTCTTGGTACTTCTACCCAGCCTGGTCTTCCAGATGTGTAGCCTGAATCCACTTGCAGGAAGGTCTCATACCCAAGAGCCTGGCCAGCTCCTCCCTAGTGAGGGACCATCTGAGAAGTATAAGTGTCTCAGCCTTCAGGTATTATGAGCTCCCAGCTTCCTTTAGAGACTACCATGATACCTTGTGAAATTATTCTTATCATGCTAACGAGAGAAACATACAGTATTTTCTCTATATCAAAAATCTGAATGGTCAGAAAGCTGGAAACAAGCTCCCCACTCTTAGGGAACTCTTCCTTTAACCTATAAGAAAGCTGAGATACCACAGCCTTTTCTCAGAAAAAACAGTACTGGACACCAGTGCTCATTGTGAAAGTCTTTCCTTCACCTTTTTATATATATATGTGTGTACACACACACACACACACACATCATTGAATGTATGCTGCCAAAACCAGGACATACATACACACAACACTTGGGCAGGGTGGCTGTGACAGCACATAAATTCTGCTGAAATTCCTGAGTCCCACTCTACTCTCCCACCCAGCTTTCGTGGAAATAGTGAGCTTTGATTCACAGAGGGACAATAAAAGGGGCAGAAGTTACCCCTTGTGTTTGATCTTTTGATACTGTTGCTATGGCTGCCCTTAGGGTAGGGAGCAAGCAGAGTCCTATGAAAGCATTTCAGGTCATTCCTTTCAGAGGAATGCATAGCATGTTTGCTGGTCCAAATGTAGGGACATGAGAGTACTGTAGGGCTATTTCATATCACTATGGTGGTCCCACATGTACACATGATAAATAATGCATAGCTTGGAGCACTTAGGTGCCTAATTTGCTTTTTTTTCAGTGAGAAGGCAGGAGAGTCACTCCTGTCATCTACAGCCTGGGCTGTCTGCAGCAGGTGCTCCTTGCCTAGCCCAGCCTGAGCTCTTTTGAAAACAAGACACAGAGAGTGCCTGCTTTCCTCTATGCACTGGGAAAGGAACCGGGAGCTTCTTCACTGTGGAAACACTGTAAAACAAGCAACACAGTCTGCTGGAAAAAATTAGCTGGACTACTTGTCATATGAAAGGCTCTGTTCTCACCCAAATAAAAACTTAAAAATATGCTGACTTCAAAAGAAATAGTATGATTTTTCTTTTTCTTTAAGGAAGTAATTTTTTACCAGCTGGGTTTTGACTTCTCTTATTTTTTATTCTTTCATGACATAGTAGGAATAATTTACTAATAGCACGTCATTAAAATAGTTCACAAGTTTATTTTAAAGATTTTTTCTGAAGTAGGCTTTAGTATGTAATGCTGAGGAAAACTTCTTGTCTCCTTTTCTTGACCCATTTGATGTAACACATAGGCTTGAGATGTAGATCAAAGTACAGCTTTGGGGTGGGGTGAACCAGTCAGATGGTGTCCATTGGTACATTTTAATACACAATTTTACTTTGTTTCACTCCCTGCTTCTCACTCTGCTTCTCACCTGTGCTGGAACTCCTGAAAAGTCCTTTCACTGTGGTATGCCCTTCCTTTCCTTGCATTTACCTGATCTGGACTCTGTGAGGATTTGCAGTTTTTTCCAGCTTCCATTTGGAGAGAATTCTACACAGCAAGCCTGAAGTTATTTTCCATTCATACCACAGTAGTTTAGCCACAGCAAAACCCTGCCCAAGGCACTGTCTTTTTTAGCAACACCAATGAGCCCACGCAAATCTCCATGTGGCTGTTCCTTAGAAAGCATCCAGCATTTAGTCCTGCTCGTTTAAAGCCACTTGCATTATATTCCAGTCCACTCAGAGACATATGCTCTCTTCACCACTGAGTCTCTTAAAATCTGCTTGAATGTGCCTTCCTTCTTTTCTATTTCCATGTCTTTCTTTGGACAGAGGTTTTTAAACTTTGCCAGTGTATGGACCACTAGTTTTTGGGGGTATGGGTGTGGACTTCTGTTTAAAGAATTTAAGTCTCCTGACTACATACTTAGTATTCACCGCTAGCTTCTGTGGCCAACTTACAAGTCATCTAGGGAGCCACAGATCACAAGCTAGAAACCACTGTTCTGTGGTATTTAGATACTTATGTCTATACTTAGTTATGAAAATGGTGCTTATCTAGGAAAACATAGATAATCAGGCTGCAATTTAAAAAATATTATTTTCAACATCTCTACTCCAGAACCATGGTGTTAGTATGAGAATCTATTTTCCTCAAAATAAACATAAGAGAAAGATCTTATGAGTGCTGAGGAATAATTCCAACATGAATTCTACACATTTCAACACCAGAAGTCTTTGTAGAAAGCAGAGTAATTCCTATGCCCCCTCCCTTCATCCAGCCTCCTTTAAGTGTGCTCATTTTTAAATCTCATGCTTTTGGAGTGGGTTAGGCTTCACAACAACAAAGCAAAAAGGAAAAAAATGTTTCAGTGTCACCATCACCATCAGCATATTGCAAATGGTTTGTCATCTACTGGAAAATGAGACTGAAGCTACACGGTGGCAATGAAAAGACAAAGCACTGGTGACAGTGCAGGCAGACACCAAGTGCTTCCTGTCACGAATCCAGAGATCTGGCAGAAGAACGCTGAAGACTGGTTTAGTATCTTAAAGGATACATGCATAGGTTACTAGAGGCTTGGACTTACAAATAGATTTATAAATTTCCATTAGAGATTTGAGTGTTTTTTTTCTGAATTAATTTCTTGCTTTATTGATTTTATTGTTGTTGCTTATGTTGCATTGTACTGTATGCTTATTCATCATCTGAACATGGATAAACTAGATTAAGAAAGTATACAAATATTTGACTTATGGTTATGCATCATCACCAAGCCTAACAAAGAGCTGGTAATTACACAAACCTCTATTTTCTTGTGCATAGGAACCAAGCTTCAACTTGACAAAGAGCTAATATTTTGTTAAGGTAGGAAAGTTGAAATCATTGTTGGTTTATTACCTTATTATTAGTAAACATGGACTGCTAGAATGTTTTAACAGTGATCCAGCCCAGCAACCCTTCACTTTTACAAGTTCTGTGTGTAAGCTTAGGCCCTTAAATGGGTGAACTATTCTTAGCCTTATGTGGTGAATACCCAGGAATTTTTCATGGGCAGAATATTAAGGACAGAAGATGGTCCTAACAGTGCTTGGCAAAAGGAGATGGGATTTATGGAAAATTTGCTTTGATGCTGTTGACTCCTAACTACTGCCTTCTGATGCTGCCCCAACATACAAAATTAGCATTAAACCTGCACTCCAGATGAATGATGGGGAATGAGAAGCAAAAGATATTTGAGTTAAAGCCTGTGGAACTAGATTCAAGCCCAGGATCTGTCCAGGTTTAAAACAGTCTGGATCTCTTAGGCTGGGAATTCTCTGACTGAGAAACTCTTTGGCCACTTCCTAAATAATTGCCTCATAGGAAACACAACATACTTGGTCCAAATGCTATTTGCAGCTGGCACAGTTACCACTGGATGCCACAGGGATGCTTTAGAACTGCAGACATATTATATAGACTTGACCTGTAGGCTTCTCCTTTCAAATATGCTCAGTGAACACAGGAATCCTCTACAAATCCTACCTTACAGTTGTGCCTGCTTGCTATCATCAAAGCAAGAGAGCAGTTTAGCCAAGCAAAATAAATACACTAAGGAAAAAAAAAAAAAAAGAGAGAGAGATAAATAAAAAACCCAACAAAACTTCTACAGCTACCCTAAAAATCTAATCCAAAGTTACATTACAGTGTACAGAAACCACATGAAAATAATTACTACAACCCTCTATTAATTTATATTGCTTAACAGCTACAAGAAATGTCTAAACTGCAATTGCATATGAATATATTTTGGGAATGGATGGCAGGTATTTATGCACTGTTATAGAGTTTTGTGACTACCAGACTGTATATTCCTACCAGAATATTATTTGTTTCATGGTAAGAATGAGCTTTTCCTGATCTTTCTTTTAAATCATTGTAATTACCTCTGCACTAGTTAAACAATGCCTTTTGCAAATTAGAGATGAAGAATGACTTGGCTTATGAGGGGGATACTTGGCTATCATTTTGCAGCCTTTCTGGGCTGGAACAGAGCAGCTATTAAAATAGCACCACATAAATATGTGATACTTTGAAGGCAGAATCTCAGGACTCCTCCCTGTAACAAACCCAACCTACCAAGCAAAACCACCTCATCCATTTAAAGAGAGAGGGAAGGTGGGCTGCGTTTTTGTCTTGTGTAAGAACCACAAGTACCATTGCTGGAAAGGGTAACGAGCCGTCTTCAATAATCACAACCTACAGGGTTCTTCGTTTTACAACTCTAGACCCAGAGCACCATGTAAGGGTGTTGATTCAGGAGCGACACAGAGGGAATAGTGCCACCTACTGAAGTAATTATTTTTAGCACTCTAATTTCTTGACCTAGGCTCCTTTCTGCTAAGGTCTAAAGATACTGCGGCATCAATATGGAGTTAATCACATTCAATAGCTCCTCTCTCTCCCTTTTTTATTTCAGTAAACAAAACCAGCATTGCGATAAAGCCAAAAACCCAGTCCCCAGAGTCCCCCAAAACAAGCAATAGACTACTATCAAGCTACATTATTATAAAGCTATTAGAGAAATCAAACCCTTATCATGAGGGTGTCTTTAACCCTAGGGAAACTTTGAAGCTAGATCTACTCTGATCGTATTTATGTGAATGAAGGATTGCAAAGTTATTTTTGTGGGATCAATTCCACTCTGTGATTTTTCTTCCAAACTAAGTTAGTGTTGGACCAATAGCCTTGAACTACAAATCTGAAATTAGTTCTTGTAAGGACGACGACTTTAAAAACCCTGACTTGAAAAGTTGAGGTTACCTTTTAATCTTTCTCTCTCTTTTTAGGGTTAGAGTAAACAGAACTCTTGCTAAAGCACGGTGATAAAAAATACCCCCCTTCCTCAATGTCAGTGAATGTGTATAATAACACCAAGCTAATATTTTCAGCAGGTAGAGGAAATATACCAATGTCCTCCTTCAGATATTGATTAGTGTTGCCATGCACTGCCAAACAGCTATGTAGAGTCACTTCATTGGCAGCTACTTATCAGCAATGAGTGAAGTGGTCCCTACAATTTCCCTTCACTACTGCATAGACCTAAATAGTTAATGCCTGCAAAGCATGGTGAGAGGCTTGGTGAGAGGCTTGTTAAGAATGCTCTAGGAACACAGTGACATAACAGTCACACTATGCACTGGAAACTGAACTCACCAGTAGAATTACTGATTAACAACCAAAGTCATAAATAACAATAAAATGTTGCAATTTGAAAGTCATCTCAAGCGTCTTCCACAGAAGATCTAACCAATTCTGGATGTGTTTCTGCTGACCCACCAGTAATTTTATTGCTGCAAAGGCAATGCAGCATGTCATACCATGATAGATTTGGGCTTTTCTGACATCCAGCTGCTTACTGTTATTGTTGGCTCTTGTTGAAGTACTGGAGATAACACAGGTGTTCTGTGCTGTTAGAGCTGTCTGTGCTAGAGAGAAATCAGGAACAAGCACGGCATGAGGATACATCTTTGGTGAGTAAGAGCAAGCAGTCAGATGGTATGGTGAAAAATGTCAAACAGGCTATTTTTTTGGTCTGCTTAAAAATTAATGGAGGGTTATTTTATCAGGCTTCTCCATGTTGAACAGAGAGGATGATCTATAAATAGAGAGCTCTGTTAGCTGATTTTTTATGATACTTTGGCTGATCAGTTGACCGAATCCTACTTGGTCTGATCACACACGCCATAACTATTAGTATGTATGTAATCGTGTGTTTTGCAACTTTAAAGCTAGTCTATCTCATCACTAAGAGTCGCCCTCAACCTACAGATGAGCAAACAGACATGTTGACCAACTGACCATTGCTTCATCTTCAGGTGAAGCAATTTCTCCAAAGCTACACATTAAGTCTGAGAAAGAGCCTTAGTCAGGACACAGGCTTCTCAATCTGAGAAGAATGTTTCAATAACCAGTCAGAGCAGACAGCATAGTTCCCACTAAACACAAACTCACGTGAGTGGTATCTCCAGTATCAAGGAAGCAATGCAAAGCTAATCCTATGCCTCTATTTTTATAAAAATACTTGACAAATATCATGAGTAAATAAACAGCTGCCTCTGACTTATTTACAGTGCTGTTAACCAGTATTTAGGCTTCAAAACTGATCACCAGAGTCAACAAAGAGTTGAACAAACATGTCCATGGTTGAGTATTTGTATTTGAGATTAAGTACACATATACGACTGTGAACACATGTGTTCAGCCAAACTATTGAGGCTGATTAGGAAGAGACATCAGGCTGTGCAATACATGGCATTTTTGTCAAAAAAAGAAACAAACAGTTCATGAAAGTAACTTGTACTTATCTTCATCTCCTTAAATCTAATTTAAACACTTACTTGGAACTCTTGTCAATACTTTATGATGAGCTTTGACCTGATAATTTTTTAATAAGTTGCTTTTGGTTTTTCCAAAGGTGTTTTTCTTTCCCCTCTACCAATGTTATCTTGTCTAAGGCCTTAGTATCCTTTGAAAGGAGCAGTCCAATGACAAAGGTTCCTTCCCCACATCCCCATGCCCCTGAGGAAAGAAGGAAATAGACAGTATGCATCCTTGCTGAAGCTCTACTTGACCTAAGGACAGTAACATCATGAAAAAAAATCAGTGAGACTCTTTTCCATTTCAGATTTAATTTTTCATATTGCAAATAAATTAAAGACCAAAAGTGATTCAGGGGCTGAATTTCCTCCTCTGCAGCAGTGCAGAGTGCAAGTGAGCATGTATTCAGTTAGGCTGATACTAAAGCTCTTCAGAAGGGGCTTGAATAAACAACAGAGCCAGAAATAATCCAGTGGTAAAACCAAATAAAGGCAAACAGTTTCACCTTTGCATTTGTGTTTATCTTCTTTTAACTGGACTTCTTAAAAACTTTGGAGAGCCATAACAACCTGAGATCTGGTCTTTTCACACTACATCCACCATCCAGGAACTGAAATACCAGAAGATCAATTCTTGCAGTATTTGGGGTTTACAAATCACTCCCCTTAGACATTTTAAAGAAGACTCTGAAAATAAATCCGTTCAAATGTGAGAGCATTTGTGCACCTCTTGGCATATTAAGCTTGTACACATAAAGTAATATCTTGTTCAGGTAAAAAAAAGAAGGGGGGGGGAGGAATATAGTATACAGTATTATATAGTTAGGGAAGCTGGAGCAACTTTAGTCCTCCTTCGGAGAAATAGATGACTCAGCTAAAGTGGGAGTTAGCTGGACAGATGCTCTGCTAAGCTAATCAAGGTTCCCAAACTCTAATGACTGTGTGGTAAAGACAGATGTAGTGTGAAGAGGAAATGCCCACCTGCCTTCTGCCAGGCAGTGAGCAAACAGCCCTTGGGGAATTCTATGCCTGCAGCTCTCACATGGTATTCTGACACTATCTGAGGTCCAAACTGGGTTGTTAACAAACAATATTCACCTTCTTCTTGTAGATTTTTATATAGCCTATGTAGGTTTTTACATAGTTTACTTGGAAAGCTTTTGTCCTTCAGGTTTGATTAGTGGGAGTTAGCACCAAAATGTACCTCCTACTGCTCATTATGGCTTTGGACTACAGTAAGCAGCTGGCCAGGGACAGAGGGTGTGTTTCCCATGCTGCAAGATAACAGCCTGTAGTGGGAAGGAGTTCAGCCCTATTGACATTCCTATCCTGTGGGTATCATTAACACTGTTAGTACCACTGGTAATAACATGGTACCCTTACTGGCTGTCTCACCACTGAGGCCAGGCACTGGACACTTCCCATGCAGCCTTCCTAGGAAGAAGAGCAGGTGAGAAAGCTCACAGCACCCAAGCCAGTCCTATTTCTGATAGAAAAGTGCTAATTTTCTGTGGCTGTCAGTCTAGTACCTTTGTCAGCACTAAATTTTCATTGGATGAAAAAAGAGATTAAAATCAAAATCATTCTTCTGCTTCATGTAAGAGACTTCAGGTGCAGTGGTTTGTATCCTGAATAACAAGCTACTTGACTAGAAGCTGGTTTTTAACAATGTCATGTTCTTATATTCAAAAAAAAAAAAACAAACCTCAAGCTGCATACACTGTATCTACACAACCTGTTTCACTCTGGGTCTATTTTAACAGGGTTTTAAAGCTATTTCACCTGAGTGCCTGCTGATTAGCATGCTGAGTTTTTTAAACCAATCCATTGAATCCACTTCCTTTCTGTGTCCCCAGTGACCATTCGCCTATAGAAATATACAGACAAACAAGGCCACAGGTGCAGAAAATTGGGCATTTCCTGCTGTTTATTACAATGTTGACCTCAGGGATTGGGGGGGGAAGACAAGAAATACACTCTTTGAAACAGGATTCTGCTAAAATCTTACCTTTCTTTTCTCATGAAGCTAAAAAAAAATAGCCTCATAGCTACCAATAAACACAGACATAGAATTATTAGGAGGTGGAATATGGGCAGGAGCAATACTTTCACATCTGTGAAGGGAAATCTGATAAATTGCTGCTGCCCAGAAATCCTGCTCTTTCCTCAGCCCCCCTCCCTCTCTGCAGTTTGCCTACTGGTTATACTTGGGCACAAGAATTTGCTCTGCCTTGTGGTCACCCACCTGATCCCTGGTTACAGACACACAAGCACAGGAAGAAACAGCCATCTCCTTGACATAACAGTGATGTGGTTTCTGCTAAAAAGGCAAGCTTGGAGAGGTCTTCTCTTGTGAATGCATGGCCCCTATCCAAGCCTGCATGCCTCCTGCTACAGGCTGCGCTGCCTCAGGGCAGCCCTGGTTCCCCTTCAGGTGCAGAGTAAAGATCCCCAGATGAAGTGGGTTTTGCCCATGGGAAGAGTTCAAATCTTTCTTGATATAGAGTGGAATAATTGCTGAATGGGTCAGGTGTTAAAAAATCACATTGCTGACTGGATAGGGATGGTGAATGGGTTAATGCCACCCTGTACTTACCCCAGTCGTCCTTCCCTATATTGAGAGCTAAGGCAAAGCAGCACACAGGGGCTGCAGCAGGAGATGGATGTGCTGGAGTGTGAGTGTGTGTAAGGATTCAGCTTCTGTCTCTATGAAGGTGTTTTGGAACAATTTCTATGACTCAGTCTCAGTGGATTACATGAAAGCATCTAGTAAGGGCTAAACCCTTATTTAAGAGCTTACAGTCAATTTAAAAATCAGAGATCATGGACAGGAGAAAGGATGTATTATTCTCAAAATTAATAATGTTGATTTGATGTGCAGAGAGAATAAGCAGCTTGTTAGGGTGGTGTTTCTCATCTGGAAACTGAACTCGGTTTCTACTCGGCACCTGTTTGGTGCCTTAATTGGATGACTGCTTTTCCTTAAAGCAAAGTGCTTCTAATGCTCACAGTGATTTAGTCGAAGATTGGCAAGACTGTTTAAGTGTTTAGACCCTCTGGAAACTAATGTGCGTCTGGTCAGACTTACTTGGAGGTAAAGGGCTTGGGTTAGTGAAGATATGCACTCTGCATTCTGCTGTACATCTGAGGTATAAAGCTGACCTGCAGTAAGTAACCTGCTCTCTCAGACTGGTCTGAATTTCATCTTTCTTGCTTTTATAGGCACTTCAGAACATGCATAAAGAACAGGAAGATTCCTTTTATATGCCTATGTAAGAATATCAATGGGAGCTCATTTATTTTGTTCAAAGTTGGTGCCAAAGAAAACCCCTCTGAGAAAACCTGGGCTCCAAAGCACTTTGAAGCACATTGCAAAAAGGTACAGACAGCAGCTTGCATAAGCGTTGCATAAGGTTTGGCCTTAGTGGGCAGTGATGACTATGTCATGACTATAATTATCTCAGCCCATGAGCCACAAATAGAACATTCTTATTGGTCACTACTTGATATTACAATCTATTCCTAATAATTGGGAAGAACTCAGATCATGGCCCTGCATCTTTCTTCTTTTGGCGCCATATTTCTATGGCATGATTAGTCACAGGACTTTCAGCCTGTTGCTTTAGTATCCTGCCCATGGCCTGCAGTGGAGCTGCTCCATAGAAACACTTATCTATGCCTTCACCTTTAATAACTGTGACCAAAAAGTCTAGATAACAATCTCAGATAACAATCTAGATAACAACCAAGAGCAGCTTGCACACCAGAGAATGGATTTCAAGCAGTTTGAACTCCCTTCTGATAATGCAGAGGCACCTGTCTTAATATTTAATGATAGATGGACCAGAAAAGTAATCTACTCTCATTCAAGCTGAAAAGTCTCCTATTGTACTGACTGTGGAGACTGACATCCATATTCTTTATCAAGGGAAGACCCACAGCCATGTTTGAGCCCAACTTCACCTGTGAACATGATCTGGTGGTGGAACACAGACATAGGCTGCAATTGATGTGGTACTGAAAACAGAAATGGAATGAGCTACTGGGGACATCAAGGGGCCATAGGTCACTGAAGGTGACCACAGAGTCACAGGGATGGATAAGGTCTGTGGGCACTCTGAATCTTATTTGGTGGGAAATACTTGCTGCCACATTGTGTACATCCAGCTGGAGATGTACACTCTCCTTATCACTCTCCTTATCACTCTCTACAACTTCTTGAAAAGAGGTTGTAGACAGGAGGGGGTTGGTCTCTTTCACCAGGCAGCAACGGACAGTCTTCCCAGAGAGGTGGTGGAGTCACCATCCCTGGATGTGTTTAAAAAGAGACTGGATATAGAACTTGAGGACATGGTTTAGTGGAGGTGTAGGGCATGGGTTGGACTTGATGATGTTAGAGGTCCCTTCCAACCTGGTGATTCTGTGATTCTGTGGAGATGGCTAGACCTTGGCTAGGATAGCTGGGGCCCCTAGAGACAGAGCAGGTTTTATCTAGAGGGTCATTTTTAAGGTATTGTGCAGCCACAGATGTCTGCTTAGATATTTTCATTTCTTTCGTTTCCTTTTTCTTACATATGTCAAAGAATACAGGTCCCAAAAATTTAAGACTAATGATGTCATTTTAATGTCAATTAACATGGTGTTAATTACTACTTTATCCCTTCCTTGGCTTGGACAAATTCATTGATTAAGAGATGTGTTTAAAAGTAATAAAATACATATGACTTGGGAGAGTTTCTCTCCACTTCCTCATGCCCACTTTGATGAGCTAATGAAAAACCAGGGTTTGCCTTGAATTATGAATTTAGCTCCTGTTAGTTAACAAACCTCAGGTCATGAAAATCAAGCAATTCTTTTTCTGTAATACAGGCAGAACTTCATTTTAACTCCCAATACAATGAGGGTTATTCTGGGAAAGAGACTTTCGTTAAAGACATGACCAAGTCTGTCAAGGTAGAGGGAGATGGGAATTTGCTCCCATCCTCCCCTGTAGAAACTATCTGGATGTTAGAACTTTTTCTCACTCATTTCTTTTTCTTCTTATCTCCCCCTCCTTCTCCCCCATGGGTCTCTCTTGGTTGTTTCACATTCTTTTCTTATTCTCCTTCCTTCTTGCTCCTTGTTATTAATTGCATCTTTTATTCTCACTACCTCTTTTCTCAGCTACTTCTTATGAGAACAGAAACACAAACGCAAATGAAACTTCAAAACTATGGATACATGTTTGATTAGAAAACATGCAGGGATTCCCCTCACCCCAAGTCCTTTTTAAACCCTTCTGTAAACAAACATGTCTATTTAGACAGTTTGTTTCTCTATCAATCTGTGAAAAGTCAATACAATTTTGTGCCATTTTTGTTATGGAAACAGCCCTGTAAAAATACCATATGGTCCACTGAGGCCTGCCCTTATAACCCCAATAAATACAAATCACCCTAGAACTTATGGTTGCAAGTTCAAATATGTAGCTAATGTAATCTCAAAAATCCTTCACAAAAAGAAAACAAACCAGCTCCTTTTAAACCCCTGACTTGCTGCTCTTGACTTCAGCTATTTGTTCAGTATTTCAACAACACTAAATAAATGTGCCGGAAATACTTATCATTTCTGAGTCACCCCCTTGCTATTCTAGATCCCAGACTCTTCAAATTAGTGACTATCTTAAAAAGATTAATGTGATTCATTCTCTTTGTCTCTTTCAGTATTGTCTTCAGTATCTCTCGAGAGTCTCCTATTATCAATGCTACCTAATTTTGCCTAATCTTTCCTAAGAAGTCATTTCCCTTCTCCCTGTTGCAGGCTGTTTTGGCCATTCTGTTTACTACCTTTCCTAACTCTGAAACATTAGTATAAATAAAGGCACACACATCTGGTCATGCCTGATGTCAGAGAAGATTTTACTGTTATTTATATTCTGCATATAAACTCTATGAACAAAGTTTAAATAATATATGTTGCAGAAGAGCATTACCTTCCCTCACCTCCTGTGTAATAAATGGTAATTAATTGGCTCTTCATTGCTTATTTATGCATAAACATATAAATATGCATTTCAGACAAGCAGAATCTTCACAAATTCCTTGTGATTTATAACAGAATAACAAGCTTCAAGTAAAAAATCTGCTCTGAAGTAAAAAAAAAAAAAAAAAAAAAAAAATAATATGGATATTTTGTATATATGGGGAAAAATAATCAAAAAAAAATTA